>WEDG01004241.1:0-59201 GCA_017591395.1 Schistocephalus solidus
AGGGGCGGCTAGGACTTAGGGGACCCGGCCGCGCCAGCCACCTGCGTCCCTCTCCCGCCTCCGGTCTTCTTGACTCTGTCTTGACACCGGGCTCAGGTGGGGGAGGAGGAAAATGCAGTAGATGCAGCGCAAGTCTACTATCACTTTAAACAAAATCACGCGCAAGACATCGTCCCTGCTCAACTTTCCCATGAGCATACTGTGGACATCGTCGGACTTCGACGGTCGAACTGTCGTGTGTGTGTGTGTGTGTATATTGTGTATGTGTGTGTGTGTGTGTGTGTGTGTGTGTGTGTATGTGTGTGTGTGTGTGTGTGTGTGTGTGTGACTGGCGGACTGAGAGTCAGGTTGCAATGGCTCCTTCTTAATGTGGCCTTTATGGCACTCCCACTCCGTGGGGATCCGAGCCAGGTGTGGTGGCACGCCCAGGGGCGGCTTAGGCCGCGCCAGCCACCTGCGCCCTCTCCCATCTCCGGTCTTCTTGACTCTGTCTTGACACCGGACTCGGGTGGGGGAGGAGGAGAGATGCGGTAGCTGCAGCGCAAGGCTACTATCACTTAAAAACTAATTCACGCGCAAGTCACCGTCCCTGCACCACCTGGTGTGGAGCATACGGTGGACCTCGTCGAAATCGACGGTCGAACTGCCATGTGTGTGTGTGTGTGTGTGTGTGTGTGTGTGACTGGTGGACTGAGAGTCAGGTTGCAATGGCTCCTTCTTAATGTAGCCTTTATGGCACCCCCACTCTGTGGGATCCGAGCCAGGTGTGGTGGCACGCCCAGGCAGCTCCGGCCGCGCCAGCCACCTGTGCCCTCTCCCATCTCCGGTCTTCTTGACTGTGTCATGAGACCGAGCTCAAGTGGGAGGAGAAGAGAATGCAGTAACGTTGAATGCCGCGGTTGGAAGGTTGCCAACTGACAATTACACTCCAGACCTCGCAGTTAGTCCAATGTGTGTTGTGTGGAGTGGCCGACTGGTGGTCTGAGAGTCAGGCTGCGATGGCTCCTTCTTAACGTGACCTCTGGCTATCTCACACATGTGAGATGTATGCCATTCAACCCCTGTTGTGTGAAATCCTGGTGCTTGTGTTTGGGGGGCCAGGTCGTGTACGTAGTACACGTAGGCGAGGTCACTAGCAGCTGCGCCCGCTTCCGCATCAGACAACTGACCGGCTCGGACAGTGGTCTGATTGTGGGGAGTGGGGGAGAGAGTGAGGTCGACAGCTCAGCGCATTTTTCCTCACTATAAACAATCTGACGCGCTTGAAACT
Organism: Schistocephalus solidus; assembly: GCA_017591395.1. Classification (NCBI taxonomy): domain Eukaryota; kingdom Metazoa; phylum Platyhelminthes; class Cestoda; order Diphyllobothriidea; family Diphyllobothriidae; genus Schistocephalus; species Schistocephalus solidus. Next base: position 1,271 of record WEDG01004241.1, read on the forward strand.
ATCACGGTGCGCTAAAAGCCGTGGCTTGGAAGGTTGCCAACTGACGGGATAACTCGGACCGCGTGGTCAGCCCAATGTGTGTTTTGTGTGGATTGGCTGACTGGCGGACTGAGAGTCAGGTTGCAATGGCTCCTTCTTAATGTGGCCTTTATGGCACTCCCACACCGTGGGATCCGAGCCAGGTGTTGTGGCACGCCCAGGGGCGGCTCCGGCCGCGCCAGCCACCTGCGCCCTCTCATATCTCCGGTCTTCTTGACTCTGTCTTGACACCGGGCTCAGGTGGGGGAGGAGGAGAGAGTGCGGTAGATGCAGCGCAAGGCTACTATCACTTAAAACTAATTCACGCGCAAGTCACCGTCCCTGCACCACCTGGTGTGGAGCATACGGTGGACCTCGTCGAAATCGACGGTCGAACTGCCGTGTGCCCCCTAAACGGGCCACGTGGTAGATGCGTTGGACTAACACGGGGACTACATCAGGGCAGGGCAGGCGTTATTCGGGTTGCGCTCCCATAACAAATGCCGAACATGGAGGTGTGGTGGCACGCCTATGGGCGGCTAGGACTTAGGGGACCCGGCCGCGCCAGCCACCTGCGTCCTCTCCCGCCTCCGGTCTTCTTGACTCTGTCTTGACACCGGGCTCAGGTGGGGGAGGAGGAGAGAGTGCGGTAGATGCAGCGCAAGTCTACTATCACTTTAAACAAAATCACGCGCAAGACATCGTCCCTGCTCAACTTTCCCATGAGCATACTGTGGACATCGTCGGACTTCGACGGTCGAACTGTCGTGTGTGTGTGTGTGTGATGTGTGTGTGTGTGTGTGTGTGTGTGTGTGTGTGTGTGTGTGTGACTGGTGGACTGAGAGTCAGGTTGCAATGGCTCCTTCTTAATGTGGTGCTTTATGGCACCCCCACTCTGTGGGATCCGAGCCAGGTGTGGTGGCACGCCCAGGGGGCGGCTCCGGCCTACCAGCCACCTGTGCCCTCTCCCATCTCCGGTCTTCTTGACTGTGTCATGAGACCGAGCTCAGTGGGGGAGGAGAAGAGTGCGGTAACGTTGAATGCCGCGGTTGGAAGGTTGCCAACTGACAATTACACTCAGACCTCGCAGTTAGTCCAATGTGTGTTGTGTGGAGTGGCCGACTGGTGGTCTGAGAGTCAGGCTGCGATGGCTCCTTCTTAACGTGACCTCTGGCTATCTCACACATGTGAGATGTAAGCCGTTCAACCCCCTGTTGTGTGAAATCCTGGTGCTTGTGTTTGGGGGGCCAGGTCGTGTACGTAGTACACGTAGGTGAGTCACTAGCAGCTGCGCCGCTTCCGCATCAGACAACTGACCGGCTCGGACAGTGGTCTGATTGTGGGGGTTGGGGGAGAGAGTGAGGTCGACATCTCAGCGCATTTCCTCACTATAAACAATCTGACGCGCTTGAAACTATCACGGTGCGCTAAAAGCCGTGGCTTGGAAGGTTGCCAACTGACGGGATAACTCGGACCGCGAGGTCAGCCCAATGTGTGTTTTTGTGTGGATTGGCTGACTGGCGGACTGAGAGTCAGGTTGCAATGGCTCCTTCTTAATGTAGCCTTTATGGCACTCCCACTCCGTGGGATCCGAGCCAGGTGTTGTGGCACGCCCAGGGGCGGCTCCGGCCGCGCCAGCCACCTACGCCCTCTCACATCTCCGGTCTTCTTGACTCTGTCTTGACACCGGGCTCAGGTGGGGGAGGAGGAGAGAGTGCGGTAGATGCAGCGCAAGGCTACTATCACTTTAAACTAATTCACGCGCAAGTCACCGTCCCTGCACCACCTGGTGTGGAACATACGGTGGACCTCGTCGAAATCGACGGTCGAACTGCCGTGTGTAGTGCCCCCTGTGCCCCCTAAACGGGCCACGAGGTAGATGCTTGGACCAACACGGGGGCCACATTAGAGCACTGCAGGCGTTATTCGGGTTGCGCTCCCATAACAAATGCCGAACATGGAGGTGTGGTGGCATGCCTAGGGGTGGCTAGGATTTAGGGGACCCGGCCGCGCCAGCCACCTGCGTCCTCTCCCGCCTCCGGTCTTCTTGATTCTGTCTTGACACCGGGCTCAGTTGGGGGAGGAGGAGAGAGTGCGGTAGATGCAGCGCAAGTCTACTATCACTTTAAACTAAATCACGCGCAAGTCACCGTCCCTGCTTAACTTTCCCATGAGCATACGGTGGACATCGTCGGACTACGACGGTCGAACTGTCGTGTGAGTGTGTGTGTTCCCCCTTAACGGGCCACGTGGTAGATGTGTTGGACCAACACAGGGACTACATCAGGGCATGGCAGGCGTTATTCGGGTTGCGCTCCCATAACAAATGCCGAACATGGAGGTTTGGTGGCACGCCTAGGGGCGGCTAGGACTAAGGGGACCCGGCCGCGCAAGCCACCTGCGCCCTCTCCCATCTCCGGTCTTATTGACTCTGTCTTGACACCGGGCTCAGGTGGGGGAGGAGGAGAGAGTGCGGTAGATGCAGCGCAAGTCTAATATCACTTTAAACTAAATCAGGTGCAAGTCACCGTCCCTGCTCAACTTTCCCATGAGCATACGTTGGACATCGTCGGACTACGACGGTCGATCTGTCGTGTGCGTGGCCCACTCCCACATCAGGCATCTGACCGGCTCGGGCAGTGTCTGATGGTGGGGGTGGGGGAGAGAGTGAGGTCGACAGCTCAGCGCATGTTCCTCACTATAAACAATCTGACGCGCTTGAAACTATCATGGTGCGCTAAAAGCCGTGGCTTGGAAGGTTGCCAACTGACGGGATAACTCGGACCGCGTGGTCAGCCCAATGTGTGTTTTTTGTGGAGTGGCTGACTGGCGGACTGAGAGTCAGGTTGCAATGGCTCCTTCTTAATGTGGCCTTTATGGCACTCCCACTCCGTGGGATCCAAGCCAGGTGTGGTGACACGCCCAATGGCGGCTCCGGCCGCGCCAGCCACCTGCACCCTCTCACATCTCCGGTCTTCTTGACTCCGGTATCAGGTGGGGGAGGAGGAGAGAGTGCGGTTGCTGCAGCGCAAGGCTACTATCACTTAAAACTAATTTACGCGCAAGTCACCGTCCCTGCACCACCTGGTGTGGAGCATACGGTGGACCTCGACGAAATCGACGGTCGAACTGCCATGCGTGGCCTTTCTGCAGGTTTAAGGGAATGACTTAGGCAGGTTTGAGACCGCTGACAGCCTCATTTGCAATGCAACCAAACTTGTTCAAATTAGATTTAACTGAAGAGTGTCAAATTTCTTGTCAGGCTGCTCATCATTCCCCACCACACTTTCGATCAATTTCTTGCAAAAAAAAACTTAGATATTTGGAGGAATGTTTAAGGAGGCGAAACATGGGTCTACATATAAGGATTATGTACTTATGCAGCTAAGGGATATAAGAACGCAACATACCTGTTTTATCTATGACTGAAGCCATGCGGATAAATATAAAAGCATCACTAAATTTTCCCACTTAATTCATGTTTTTCTACTAAATGACTGTGAAAAATACATGAAACAAAAATCTAACCCAGTTGTATATATATATATATATATATATATATATATATATATATATATATATATATATATATATATATATATATATATAAGTCAAACAAGTGCATATCACTCACTGATGTGGTTAGGATCTCACTCGATCCCATTTGTCCGCCCGCCTGCCAGCTAGCTACCGGCAATAAACGAACGTTGTGTCATAGGACACATACCACATATATAGCACAAATATGTTGCTAATGGTGCAACAGGCAAGACGCAGACAGCTGTTTCACGGTCATTACCGATCATCAGTACGTCATATGCCTTGTGCAGTGAGGTACATAAACAAGTCAAACAAGTGCGTATCACTCACTGATGTGGTTAGGATCTCACTCGATCCCATTTGTCCGCCCGCCTGCCAGCTAGCTACCGGCAATAAACGAACGTTGTGTCATAGGACACATACCACATATATAGCACAAATATGTTGCTAATGGTGCAACAGGCAAGACGCAGACAGCTGTTTCACGGTCATTACCGATCATCAGTACGTCAATTGCCTTGTGAAGTGAGGTACATAAACAAGTCAAACAAGTGCGTATCACTCACTGATGTGGTTAGGATCTCACTCGATCCCATTTGTCCGCCCGCCTGCCAGCTAGCTACCGGCAATAAACGAACGTTGTGTCATAGGACACATACCACATATATAGCACAAATATGTTGCTAATGGTGCAACAGGCAAGACGCAGACAGCTGTTTCACGGTCATTACCGATCATCAGTACGTCATATGCCTTGTGCAGTGAGGTACATAAACAAGTCAAACAAGTGCGTATCACTCACTGATGTGGTTAGGATCTCACTCGATCCCATTTGTCCGCCCGCCTGCCAGCTAGCTACCGGCAATAAACGAACGTTGTGTCATAGGACACATACCACATATATAGCACAAATATGTTGCTAATGGTGCAACAGGCAAGACGCAGACAGCTGTTTCACGGTCATTACCGATCATCAGTACGTCATATGCCTTGTGCAGTGAGGTACATAAACAAGTCAAACAAGTGCGTATCACTCACTGATATATATATATATATATCAAGGAAATAATTTCTGAAATTATTAGGTGTAGGACATGGAGTCAGATGATTCGGACATGACTTTTTAGGGTCAGACCCTAAATTTCAATGAACATTTGGGTCGAAGACAATCAACCACTGTGGAATAACCACGTAATGCCCATTCTACAAATAAGTAGTACTACAAGTAGTATGAATCTTATATGGCACATATATTATACCGTACTTCCGACAAAGGTACTAGGTAAAAGCCCAGACACGTGTTTCGCCGATGTTTCTGCTGCTGCGTGACGCAGCAACGAGGGGTTCGGCTCCCCAGTGGGTCCCCCAGCGTTCTCTATGCGGTTTATGGTATATGGACTCCAGACAAAAATCAAGGAAATAATTTCTGAAATTATTAATTGCAGATCATGGAGTCACATGAGTCAGATATATGTGCCATATATATATATATATATATATATATATATATATATATATATATATATATATATATATATATATATATATATATATATTGAACCATTCCATTCCATTCCATCATATGCTACACATCGCTATGCGACCGCCTGCGAGGGCTCTAGTCTGAGCTTCAGGGCACAACGGAACATACATGTTCCTTAAGCAGATCGGTGAGCCCCACACTATCATCATATTCCCGATCACAACCGACAAAAACAACGAGCCCGTGGCTCAATGGTAGAGCGTTCGACTCAAATACCAAAGGTCGCGGGTTCAAATCCCAGGTGCACCACACTTGGGATTGGGTATGACTGGCTGATGACGGCTAATAAAGCCAGAAATGGCCAATCTGGTCTCCCCTTGTCTTTGTCGGTTCCATTCCATCATATGCTACACGTCGCTATGCGACCGCCTGCGGGGCTCTAGTCTGAGCTTCAGGGGCACAACGGAACATACATGTTCCTTAAGCAGATCGGTGAGCCCACACTATCATCATATTCCCGATCACAACCGACAAAAACAACGAGCCCGTGGCTCAATGGTAGAGCGTTCGACTCAAATACCAAAGGTCACGGGTTCGAATCCCAGGTGCACCACACTTGGGATTGGGTATGACTGGCTGATGACGGCTAATAAGCCAGAAATGGCCATTCTGGTCTCCCTTGTCTTTTGTCGGTTCCATTCCATCATATGCTACACGTCGCTATGCGACCGCCTGCAAGGGCTCTAGTCTGAGCTTCAGGGCACAACGGAACATACATGTTCCTTAAGCAGATCGGTGAGCCCCACACTATCATCATATTCCCGATCACAACCGACAAAACAACGAGCCCGTGGCTCAATGGTAGAGCGTTCGACTCAAATACCAAAGGTCGCGGGTTCGAATCCCAGGTGCACCACACTTGGGATTGGGTATGACTGGCTGATGACGGCTAATAAGCCAGAAATGGCCAATCTGGTCTCCCTTGTCTTTGTCGGTTCCATTCCATCATATGCTACACGTCGCTATGCGACCGCCTGCGAGGGCTCTAGTCTGAGCTTCAGGGCACAACGGAACATACATGTTCCTTAAGCAGATCGGTGAGCCCCACACTATCATCATATTCCCGATCACAACCGACAAAAACAACGAGCCCGTGGCTCAATGGTAGAGCGTTCGACTCAAATACCAAAGGTCGCGGGTTCGAATCCCAGGTGCACCACACTTGCGATTGGGTATGACTGGCTGATGACGGCTAATAAGCCAGAAATGGCCATTCTGGTCTCCCTTGTCTTTGTCGGTTCCATTCCATTATATGCTACACGTCGCTATGCGACCGCCTGCGAGGGCTCTAGTCTGAGTTTCAGGGCACAACGGAACATACATGTTCCTTAAGCAGATCGGTGAGCCCCACACTATCATCATATTCCCGATCACAACCGACAAAACAACGAGCCCGTGGCTCAATGGTAGAACGTTCGACTCAAATACCAAATGTCGCGGGTTTCAAATCCCAGGTGCACCACACTTGGGATTGGGTATGACTGGCTGATGACGGCTAATAAGCCAGAAATGGCCAATCTGGTCTCCCTTGTCTTTGTCGGTTCCATTCCATCATATGCTACACGTCGCTATGCGACCGCCTGCGAGGGCTCTAGTCTGAGCTTCAGGGGCACAACGGAACATACATGTTCCTTAAGCAGATCGGTGAGCCCCACACTATCATCATATTCCCGATCACAACCGACAAAACAACGAGCCCGTGGCTCAATGGTAGAGCGTTCGACTCAAATACCAAAGGTCGCGGGTTCGAATCCCAGGTGCACCACACTTGGGATTGGGTATGACTGGCTGATGACGGCTAATAAGCCAGAAATGGCCAATCTGGTCTCCCTTGTCTTTGTCAGTTCCATTCCATCATATGTTACACGTCGCTATGCGACCGCCTGCGAGGGCTCTAGTCTGAGCTTCAGGGCACAACGGAACATACATGTTCCTTAAGCAGATCGGTGAGCCCCACACTATCATATATATATATATATATATATATATATATATATATATATTTATATATATATATATGACCGCCTGCGAAGGCTCTAGTCTGAGCTCCAGGGCACAACGGAGCATGCATGTTCCTTAAGCAGATCGGTGAGCCCCACACTATCATATATATATATATATATATGTATATAATTTTCCGGCTTATAATAATGTTCATTCATAGTTATGCGCATAAAAACAAAACATTTTGATCTGTAGCTCGTAATAGCGTACGCAAATTCCCGGATGGCAAGTAACGTCTAATTTTGCCCCATTTAACCAAGTTTTCCTTGAATAAACTGATCTAAAGTGATCTCTTTATTATTAAACAGCTTTTTCTTCATAAATTTAATACAACAAACAGAACTTATACCTTAAAATTCCTGCCCTGCTACTACCTGAAATTCTAATATAGACATTTCATTTCTAGATAAGCATATTTAGAGCGAATTTTGACTTCTGATGAAACGTGTACCATTTATGAGAATTCACATTGAGGTGGCCTTCAACAGGAGGCTGTCTTTACCCCCCGCAAGCAGGAGAGGAGAGTTCGTAAAGGATACCCGTAGGTTCGCCACGTGGTACGTGCGTGTAATGGCTGTCTTCAGACGTCGTCTATCTATTTCGCATGTTGCATCCCCTAGGAAGGGCAGTTTTATAAACACATCCTTCTTTTCTGCAGTTAAGGTGAAAGGCTTTGCGGTGCGCTCCCCAATATTTCGGAGAATTTATTTTTCTGGGTATCCGCTTTCATGAAGTGTGTCCTGCTGGAACTCTGTTTCAACCGTTCCAGTGGAGCAGATGTCTCGAACTCCAGCTGCCAGTCCCTGAACTAAATTTCGCTTTATATTCAGGGATCAAAACTTTGAACATTGATATATTGTGCCACCCCGATTTTCTTGCGGAATACCCTACGTTTGATAGATCTGTAGGGTCCAAGCAGTGGTTGTACTCGGAGCACTATAATCATCAGACCAAATCCCGTGCTGGAAGTAAAAGGCAGAAGGCACCAGAATGAGGGATTTATTGTGTACAAAAACCTGAATTGCTGTCTCAGGCAGCAGTGGCCACTGGCGAAGCCATGGCTGGTCTTGACTGTGTCCAGTCATGCCCGAGAGAAAATGAGGGAGTGGTGGCAGCTGCTTCAATAGGTCTATGGAGCAAGTAAAGTGTTATCCAATCGGTGTGTCCTGCATTATCCAGGTGTTAAGAGGCTTGCGCTACGTCGGCCAAGGGTTGTGCTGACAGATACGACGACATGGATGCGCGTGCGTGTGTGCGTGCGTGCGTGCGTGGAAGTCGCTCAAGTGTCAGGGAGTCGGAAAAGGCTCGCGGCGATGATGCATAACCTTGAGCCGGTGAGCCTTGAACAAGGATGCCGGACATGGATGCCATTAATGGGTATCCCCTACAGATCCATCATCATGCATTTGTGGAAGGACGCCAAGAAACGTAATTTCTTTATACACTTATGTATAAAATTGGAGCGAGGGTGCACACTGTTAAACTTCCAGATCCGGGCGTCGGTGTCTGTGTTATGATCTGTCAGGCAGAATATGTCGTCCACATACCGACCATAAAAGTCGAGTTCAGCGATGGTGTCCTTAAGACTCGTTTTCTCAAACTTGCCCGTGAAAAGATTTGTTAGAAAAGGTCCAAGTGGTGAACCCATCACTACACCATCTATCTGCCTGTACAACTGGCCATTACAGAGGAACTGAACAATTTGCGTGGATCGGGTTAGTATTTCTCTAAGGGTTTTCACAGGCACGCCTATTTGGTATTTTGTGTCCCGAATAACGTCACAGAGGTAGTCTTTCGTTTCTAGCCTGGTTACGTTAGTAAGCAGTGATAATGCATCTAACGAGAGCATCCTCTGTCAACCTTTTGAGGATATAGGTAACTTTCCAGCGGCTTAAGCTTTTTTATCAGCCATTTGGCAATGGTGGGATAGGTTGAGTTTCGCATATTTAAGATTGGGCGCAGAGGTAGTCCCAGTTTATAAATCTTTGGTAAGCCGTACGTTCTGGGTATCATCTTGCATATAGGCCTCACCCTTTCGAATGCTTTGCCCGAAAAACACCTTCTTTATGGAGGACTTTGAGGACTGTCGTCAACAGACTCTCATCGGTCCCGGTCCGATCCTTTTCTTTTCGGCTTACGAGAATTTGGCGCGATCCGACAAGATTTCTCCTAAATTCTTGTCAATTGTATCAGGTTCTCGAAAGCCTAGTCTTAAGGACAACTCGACTTTTATGGTCGGTACGCGGACCACATCTTCTGTCTGACAGAGCATAACACCAACACCGACGCCCTGTTCAGGAAGTTTAACAGTGTGCACCCCTCGCTCAAATTTTATGTATAAGTGAATACCGAAATTACGTTTCTTGACGTCCTTTCATAAAGGCAAGAGGATGGATCTTTCAAAACGTAGGGTATTCTGCAAGAAAACCGCGGTGGGACAATATATCAATTTTCAAAGTTTGATCCCTGAATATAAAGCGAAATTTAGTCCGGGACTGGCAGCTGGGGTATGAAGCATATGCTCCTTTCGGAACGATTGGAAACAGAGTTCCAGGAAGAACACACTTCGTGAAAACGGATACCCAAAATTCATTCTCCAAATATTGGGGAGCGCACCGCAAAGCCCTATCACCTTAACTGCAGAAAAAGAAGGATGAGTTCGGCAAGACTGCATTCCTAGGGATGCAACAAGCGAAAATAAATAGACGACGTCTGAAGAGCAGCCATTACGAGCGCCTCCCCCGAGGCTAACCTACGGGTATCCCTTACGAACTCTCCTCTCCTGCGTACGGGGGGTAATAACCGACTCCTGTTGAAGGCCACCTCAATGTGGATTTACTCATCCACTTGCTCCTGGAGAAAAAGATACATTGGCTGTACAACGAGGCAACTGGAAAAGAGGGTACGTGAACACACACCTGTCTGGTTAGGTAAAGGTGGAACTAGATCCATCTCGAATTCTATTCTCGCCCATCTAGTTGATACTATCCCCCGCGTTGATCCCAAAGAAGCCTTTCAGGTTGTCTACCGGACACCAGCCAAGCTTCTCTAAAGGCCTACGCCAACGGGTGCTAGCAACAGCCGAGACAGTGGCTATACGGTTTACAAACCCAACCCCTGTTCTGTCAGGAAGACGCAGCGTACAGGCGCTGTATCTTCCGTGGCCGATTACCACTTCCGGTGGTGTCCAAACGCTGTCCCCGCCCCCTGATGACAGTCGTTTACCCCGCGTACTGGACAGTGATATTCATTCCCAGCACTCTACCCCTGAACAGTGCTCACATCCTACCATAACTACCCCTACCTCCAGTCCCAGTGACCGCAAACCACACACTTCGCCATGCGTCTGGCGTAGGAATGAAGATTATTAAACATAAGAACTTATAAACCCTGTCAATTCGTCATGTTTTTAGTATCTCTGTCATTGAACTGGCCCGCTGATGAGTTACCAAAAACATGTGTTCGCTGCCTTCACTTTTCAATTTATGAGAATTTTTATCGTGGGTTCACGTGGACCCTGTCTGTCCGACCATCTAAATCAATTCTGCAACAACATATTCGTGGAAGCTTGGCCATGTTCCGCGTCTGTTGGGAAGAAACAGCAGTAGGCTATTATGAACTATTGTAGCCACGCATGACTCTTACGGTTCAGTTCAGTTCAATTCAGTTCAGTTTTATTAAGGGAAATATAGGCAAAGCCTTTGAGCTCCCTATTGATGTCAATGACACTGCAAGTTACAAAAGGCTGACATATAATAGACGTTGGACAAAGGGTTATCTCCCCGACACACTGCAGGGCATCGGACAAACAATTATAAAATAATTTTACTCAAAAATAGGGAGTAGTATGTTATATGACGCAAAACCTGTGGATGGAAATATGTTTCAGGAAATGTGTTAGGTTCGGATGTCGTGGTGGTACTTATGGCTGTACTGGTCAAACTTCTGCTTAAAAGTGTCAACGGATGGGGACATGATTATGTCCGCAGGCAGAGCATTCCAGGCCTTAATCACTCTGTTGGAGAAGAAGAACCTTCTTGTGTCGAGTCTTGCACATGTCACCCGTAGTTTAATTAGATGTCCTCGCAAAGTAGTGGTAGTGGCCGGCTCAAATAAGTCGCCAGATGCAAGGCAACAATCCTGACCCCGCAGCATGCGAAAGGCTTGTATTAGGTCACCGCGTAGCTGTCTATAGTCCAAAGGAAACAGATCAAGATTAGACAATCGTGTCTCGTAAGGCAGGCAGCTTTGACCTTGAACAAGCTTGGTTGCACGTCTTTGAACCTTCTCAAGGGTGTTGTGGTCTTTGACAGACCATGGGCTCCAGGCTTGTATGGCAAATTCCGATTTTGGTCGCACGAACATCCCAAAGACCTTATTAAAGCACCTTTGTCGAACTTTGCAAACGCTCGCTTAATTAGATACAAGCTTGACATGGCAGATTTTGCTACTTTTGAGCAATGGAATGATGGCTTCAGTGTTGGCATGATCCATACACCTAGTACTTTCTGAGCCTCTACATCTGGTAGCGGTGTGTCATCCAGATAGTAAATTCTCTGGTGCCCGGAGCTGGTTCTGCCGAATCGCAGAATATTGCACTTGGTAGCATTGAATGGGAGGAGCCAGATGGCTTCAGTTTCGCATGTGAGGTTTTCCTTTTTTTCTAACACGAGCAGACCATATCTGACATAAGTCAGCACACCCCCCACCATGATGTCCTGCTCTATCCTTTCTGGAATAACTGAAAAACCGGGTATGGCAACTTCACGATCGTCCACCTTCGCGGTCAGCCACGTTTCAGTTATGGAGATGATATCTGGTGAAGTTTGGCACACGTATATCTTAAGCTCGTCTAATTTAGGGAGTAGGCTTTGGACATTGGTATATAAACATTTTAGTTTATTTGTGTGTTTTAAGCCGGCTATGTCACTGCCTTCTTCATTTCATTCTCTCTTGTATGGAGTAGTCCGGTTGAAAAAATACCTCTGTGACCGAGGACTCCCCCTGCTGTTTGCTGGATTAGAAGGTCTCTCTGAAGTTTGTTTTCCAAAATTACCTTTAAGGGCCTTGATTTATTTCTTAGAAAGTTTGTGTTATCTTTACTATTTAGTCGGAAAAGTTTAAAAACCCTTATTTTTATCCTCTCTTATTATTTCACTTAAACACCCTTGCAAGGCCATGATATCATAATTTATTCTACAACTGGGGATTTCATTGGTTGATTCATGAAGCCCATGGACGATTATGCATTGTGACCTGTCCACAGCAACTCTATCCAGGGGGTTTTATTGAATAATTTGCCTTGATGATGTTGGGGCTTCCCCAAAACTGGCTTCGACGTCTTTGGCTTGGGGAGGTACTACCGCTGTTGGTCCACTTTGTGTCATTCATTCGGTGGGCAACAGCTCCTCTATATTTGTGTGGCCTGGAGACTATTTTCGTTAATCGTTATCTGTCGTGTTCCGTTTAGCTCGTTCATTGGTATATTTTGATCAATTTCATTTTTTACCTTCGATTGCTTTTCTGGCGAGTTATCATCCCCTTCGGATTTTTGGTACCCATCCCTGTGGTCTTACCTTTCGCCTTTTTCTTATTCTTCAGTGTTACTGGAGGCTCTGCGTCACTACTCTTGACTGGTATCTTAGATACCACATTGTAAATATCTGCGGATTTGTTGTGTAGGTTGCCTCGTGCTCTACTCCGTGTTATCATATGCGTTGATGCTGGCAATCGATCCTCTGAAACGAGGGTCTGCTGTATAAAATTCCTCATAATCTTGATTTCTTCCTCCAGTTGATTTAACTTGGTGGCTAGCGTTTGACAACTGCCACAATAGTTTTCCTCGTACTTTGGCTGCAACCAATTTATAAGGCTTTTAGAGCGCCCGTCCGAGCGTGCCGCGAGGGCGCAGTCAGGTATACGTCGTTTTTGTAGGAGTGGGGTCGCCGGTTCAATCCCGCCCCGGGCAGTTTTTTGCACTTCAATTTCAGCCTTCACCATTTTGCACACATATAGTATATCCACAGGAAATAAACGTTAGATATTAATGTTCGTCCTATGTTCGAGGGAGAAGCCTGTTACGTCGTTCTCCTATTAGATAATGACTTTAAAGGCTGGATATTTTCGTCCTAATACAGTGGTAGATGAATTCGGAAGAGAGATCTTTATCAAGTATGTTCGAAATATGATGCATTCAACGAATAAGTTTAGTAGGGTAACTCAGCCTTTGAAGAAGTTGCTTGTCTCGGTTCTTAAACAGTCGACACGAGGATAAGCCGACTCGATGGAAGTCGGCGTTCTGTGAAAATCCATTGAAATGTTGTCTGGACGAAGTCATCGTTGAGTGGAATCCAGTTTCTGGTATCGGAAAGCTAATAGAGTGGACAGTAGGCCAAAATTATTGAAGAAAATAAATGGCACAGGTCAATGTGTAGCGGACGCCCAGTGTCCTTGACAGATAAGAACCATAATTTATCTAGTTGAATTCAAATAATCTATAATATTGTGTCAGAAATGACGTAAACCACGTTAACCACACCGGTCTCAGCTGTTCAATCTAATAAGCCTAAAGATACCCTCGGCAAATCTAACTATGCTCCTTATTCAAGTTCCAAAATGAAAAACGTCATTACAGTTGGAAAACCTGCTAACCTTCCAGCATTTACTATACGTACTATAGATTGCCTTAGCAATTTTCCCTACACAACAACTTCTCAGGCTCCCTAATAAATTAACTCTTCTCAGTATGGTAACAGTTTTCCAACACCATTTGTTCCATTTTCAAATCTAATTCTCCCCCCGTATTATTCCAACATTCCACATTATCCTATTTATAAGCCTTCCCCAATTTAGCTACCCCAGAGAATAGTCTTCCTCTGAATGTATGCCACCCAAATATGTTTCTCTACAATAATCATAATTTAGTTAACAATAATAATCTAGCAAATTGTAGACTGTAACAATTTCGATGAAGAATGCATTTATAATGTCTTTGGTACGTTCTTAAGGCCTCGACTTGAAGATGCTATCCAAGCCTGGTGACCATGACCCCAGCATGATTACCACCTGCTCGAAAGGGGGCAGCAGCAAGCCATAAAATTAGTAAGAGATCAAGGTAAACTGCCATGTGAGATCCACTTAAATAACCTAAACCTATGTCATCTGAGTTATGGTAAATTGGGCGTGGACTTGATACAAACCTTCCGTATCATGCGCAGCTTTTATTGCGACCTCCTATGTGATGACTTTTTCCAAGCTGTTTCGACGACTAATCTCCGAGTGCATGCATTCAAACTACGAGTGCCCCAAGGAAGATTGTATGTGAGGAAGTATTTTTCTAAAACCATGTCGTGAAACAGTGGAATAACCTACCTGAAGCGATTTTTCTATTCCAGTCTGTGAAGGCATTCAGAGGTCAGCTCGACATACATATTTATTTATTGCCAGTTTACAGGCAAGGTCAAAAGAGATTTTTAAAGAATTTTAGAATTTTAGAATTTATATTTGGTAAGCACCGGGAAGGCACTGTCTAAGCAAACATTAGTAATGAAATAAAGTTATGACAATTTGTGCAGATAAAATGTAAAAATACATAACAGTTAGCAATGTTTAAAAATTAGTGGTGAACTAGAAATAAATAGGCAGTGAAAAAAACTCCTACCATAAAAATGGAGGCAGAGTTCAATAGGCCTTCATTTTTGAATAGAAGGTAGGAGAAAAAAACTGCTTAGCAAAAAATGGTCAGGTGGTAGAGTAGGGTAATGAGATATTGAAACGTCGAGGTGATTCGTTCTTGATCACTTTGGCGTATGAAACAAAATCTCACGAAAATGCGTCAATGAACTTAAGTCCTCAGCATCTTAGGATCCATAATTGAATTCTGATGATGGTTAGTATCCAAAGAAACGGTAGCATTTTAGACTGTGGACCACCGAATGTGAACGTCCGAATGACGTCATCGTTTGGAGTACTGGTGATATAAGGAGACATCATAGTTCATGGGCGACTCAAGGTAGTGAAAATATAGTTTCAAGAGGGTCACTTAAAGTCCCGATGGTCCTATCTCCGATTCATGGGGAAAGCTACTCGGAAAAGATGAGGAAAATAAAAGGTTAATAGAATCAGTGTTAAGATAAATGTGCAGTCTTCGCTTGAATGCAGATAGACTAGTTAAAGACCTAATTTCAATTGGCAAGTTATTCCAAAGAAAACTATACCTAGAAGCAAAGAAAAGAGAGCGTTTACACGTGGAGTATGCAGGGGGAGGTATAATTAATGTAGAATTTCTTAGGTTGTAAGGAAGACTAACGGGGGTAATGACAGAAAGTTTGGGGAGAGTTGAGCTATTATTTAGTCGGAAAAGGAGACAAAAGCCTGCTTCAAGTCTCCTGACCCAAAGAAATTTTAGCTTCATTAGCTGGCATCTTGTTGAGCAGGAAGTAGTTAAAAGAGTCGGATATAGGAGTTTTTTGTGAAATGTCTTTGACATTTTCAATTTTTTTGAACGGCTAGATTCGTTCATTAAACCAAAGAAAGGACAGCAAAATGCAAGAATCGGAAGTACAAACATACGATAAAGTCTTAATTTGATTTCAGGGAGGTATAAATTATAAGAAATAAAGCCGCAAATCTGAGCAGCTTTGGCCGTTATTCTATCGGCATGAGGCGAAAGATCTAATTTATTGGTGTAGCTTAAGCCCAAGTCCTTGATGGAGGAACATTCAATCATAGGGCAACCTTCAAAAATAAGAGGTTGCGGCAGCCTTACAGGCCCAAAACTCATGTAGCGACACTTAGTAGGTGAGAACTTCATTAGCCATGTGGAGCTCCAGGCCGAAAGAGCGTCTAAGTCTGAATGAATTTGTTCTAGGCACCGTTCGGTCGTAGAGTTAGAGAAGGAATACACGCATTTGAGGTCATCAGCATAAATAAAAGATTGAGAATGTTTACCTATCGATGAAATATCATTTATAAGAACAACAAAGGACCTAATATGGTACCTTGAAGGACACCACTAACAATAGGGGTAGCACTTGAGTATGAGGACCCTACTAAAACGTTTTGTTTTCGATCATTTAGGTTTGATCTAATAAAGTCAGAAAGGGGACTACGAAATCCTATAGCTTCTAGTTTAGCTAGAAGTCGTTTATGAGGCAACTTATCGAATGCCTTACTAAGATCAAATGAGATAACTACTACAGAGAGATTACCATTACAAAGAAAGGTGAGAAGATTTAGAAAAGACATGTGGCATATTTCACAAGAGCGGTCCGGTAAGAAGCCATGTTGGGAAAAGTTTATAATTTGATTGCTTATGCAAAAATCTGTGATTTGTTTTGAAGTAAGTTTTTCGAAGAGTTAAGCAAAAGAGGGCGTTTTATTAACACCGCGATAGTTATGAATGTCCGAGCAGGAACAAGATTTAAAAACTGGTATTATAATAGAAGTTTTCCAATAATCGGGGAGGAAACAATTTTCGAGAAATACTGAGAAAAAATTGCTTAGTAAAGTTGGAAAATCCCTTAACTGTTTAATAAGTGAGTTTGGAATGTTATCAGTTCCAACCGAATGTGAAGTTTTAAGGTGAGATATTTCTTTTGAATACATGAAGGCGAGAAAGTAATGGTTGTTAGAAGCGAATTTGAAAGCAGAGGAATTGTGGGAGTGGGGCTAGTTTCAGTCGTAAAGTGGTTGGCAAAAAACGAATTTAACAACTCTGCTTTGTCCAAAACATCTGTAACAAATTTTTGTTACAGTCGAGTAAGGGCGGAATTACATTCAGACGCTAAGCCGATGACCGAACATGGAAGATTTGAGCAACAGATTTGGATGAATTGGTATCACTTAGTGCCCGAGACTCCCTACGCTTATCTCTTGCGAGCCTTATTTTCGATGCTAATTCAAATAGTTGTGAAATCCTTAAATGAACTGACAAATAGGTTTTAGATGAATATTTAAGTTGCTTTCGTAATTTTTTAAGTCTGTTCTGGAAAAAATGCAAAACAGTAGAAGAAGCTGTCGTTGAATTAAAAATCTTCAACGGGATAAAAGCCTGGATTTTTCTGTGAGGCTCTGCAATAGCTCACAGAAAAAGTTTGGATCGTTGATTGAGAATATGCTATGCCAATCTAGAGTGCTTACGAAATTATTTATTATTTCATGGTTTGAGTTAGCAAAGTTGAGGTTATTGCATTTAACCTCAGGCTTCGTAAAAAGGGGACTGGAAAACAACAGTGAATTATTGCGTGATCACTTGTGAAAAGATCATGATGAAAATTCATAAATAGAGGGTAGACATCATTTGTAAAAATTAAATCTAAAATGTTGTCATTCCTTGTAACTGATCTGACCAGTTGGCACATGTTTGAAAAGTTAATAGTATCGACCAATTTCTGATGTTTAGGCGGAGAGGAATTTGCCTGCCAGTCAATGTCTGGCAGATTGAAATCGCCTACGATTATTTTGACATCAAATTGAGTGTCTGCAACTCTTTCAAATAGTTTACAGAGCTCGCTTTCATTGCCAGAATAACAAGGAGGATTATAGACACAGCTAATTATCGCTTTTCTATTGTGCGGGAGGATGACTGAAGCAAAGCATACATTTCCAGAAAAGGACGAAATGCTCAGCTGAGAAGGGAAATGTACAAAGGATGACTTAATATAAAGGAGGCAACCACCGCCACGTTTTTCAGCGCGGTCTTGTCGGTACAAATTGAAATTATCTATAGCAAGCGTTGATTCAGAAATAAGAGAGTGAGCCCAGGATTCAGTAATGCACAGCACATCTGGATCAAGCTCAAAGGCTACTGTTCTAAGCTCAGCCATCTTATTTACAACTGATCTCGCATTGAGTGAAACTAAGCTGAGCGTATTCCTGAGCTGCAGGTTACGCTCATCAGTTTTTATAAAAAAGGAAAATTTGGTGGTGGAGAAGAAAACTGGAAAGAAGAAACGAGAGGTGGGAAACAAAATCGCTCTGGTCTACAATCTGTCAAAATGTTATTGTTAAGAGAACTGAGATTATTGTACAACGGCATATTTGGATGAAAACCTTGGAAGGGAAGGTTATATTGTGGCGTTTGAAAGATAGGGGTGGCATAGAAATGAGATTTTTGAGGGAAGTTAGCATAAATTGGCGGAAAAACGTGCATTTGAAAAAAAGGAATAAATGATTTCGAAAAAAACTGGTAACATAATTAAGAAGCGTTAATTATTTGGGGATTTCGGACACTCTTTGGGTTGGGAAAGATGCTAACGTTAGCGTTCGCAGCTGTCGTAGATGCTGAGGGGTTATCAGGTTTCCCATTGGTAATGACAGTACTGATTTTAATGCCTGGATTAGCCAATGATTAAGATTTACTGGGATTTTTCTTAGGGTTAGTAGATTTTGC
Organism: Schistocephalus solidus; assembly: GCA_017591395.1. NCBI lineage: Eukaryota > Metazoa > Platyhelminthes > Cestoda > Diphyllobothriidea > Diphyllobothriidae > Schistocephalus > Schistocephalus solidus. The sequence continues at coordinate 19,768 of WEDG01004241.1, forward strand.
AGCTATAGCAGGCATGGTTTGCTTGGGATGAGAAAGAAGTGGTTTTGACACAATTTCACTCAGACCAGGAACAAGGTTAACGGGTGAAGATTCAGCTGGAATCAAAATTCCTGTACAGTAGAGGGTCAAGCTGACAGTGAAAAAAACTCCTGAGCGTTCTTCCAAGTGCTTTCAGGAGAAAAAAACGGCAGCTTATTGAGGGATTAATGTTCAGGACAAGGAATCGTTGACACAGGTGCACGGTTAAGTAATTCTCCTTTCAGTGTTATGGATCCGGTATTCTGCACCAGCAGGTATGTCGGCGAATGGCTGTTCGCTGTCGACTGAAGAATAAGCCGATTAAGGTCTGCAGAGCCAGCAATATTGCCCTCAGCATGAAGCCCGGCAGAGGATTCAGAGTCAGTGAACGCCATCAGACCGGAAGAGAGCTTCCACCGAGTCATCACCCAAAATGTTTGGAAGGTGTCCTGAATGCAGAAAACTAGTGACAGCTCTAGTAAACAAAGGGTAGCTTTGTTGAATTTTGATACGTCTGGGTAGCTGATTCAAGATTGCTATAGCGTTAACCGAAAAAAACGCTGATGGTATCTAACGGTGCGTGCCAAAAGAAGAAATAAATTACATCTCGATGACTGGTGCGCCGAGAGTGGTCAATCTGCCTCAGAGATGTAAGGGGGTTAAAGGTACAACGGTTTAAAAGTTTAAACAGTAAAATAGTCCCTTCTGTAATCTGCGAAGCCACAACGGGTCGAGGCTTGTAAGCTCACAGCGTTGTTGGAAGGAAAGGTTTCGGTGTTCTGAATAAAAAACTCTTTTTGTAAAGAAGTGCTGGACTGATTTTATCTTCTTCCATTCACTAGCGTGCATTAGGCTAAATGGAAACGAACAGTATTCCAGACTAGGTCTGACATACGTTTTATAAAGGCTGATTGTAATATTGACGGTTTTAAAATTTCTGAGAATAAACCCAGTAGTTTGGCCAGCTTTCGAGACAATCAGAGCGCAGTGCTCTGACGGATTAAGACTACTAGAATATGATATGCCCAGATCCTTTATAACTCTGGGCACATTGAGGTCATGATCGTCTATGCTTAGATGGGGCTGATGGTTATCACCAATAACCATAACGGAGCACTTGTGCCAAGAAAGCGAAAGGCACCATGTGTGACACCATTGAGCGAAGGCCTGAAGATTCTTTTTTAAGAGCTCAAGCACGATGTTGCGATCAACCGGCTGCAGCACCAAGAATGCTTTGTGAACAGTTTACCTTAAAAATACCAGTGTACTACGTAACACTGACAACCTTTACTTGACTGTAACTTTTTCACATTGCTTTTAATTTTTTGCAATTTTTATGTGACAAATAAGGAGTGCGACGGCGTAAGTCTATTTCCCTCAAATACACTGAACTGAAAACCCCTCAAGCTACGTGGAACTGGTGCCAGACTAGACAAATGGGAGTTCTCCTTCCCCAGCAGTGGTTGAAGTTTGCAATGTCTTGCCAGAGGATATTGTTATGTCTACAGCAACGGAAGCTGTAAAGCGGAAACTTGATGGGCACTGCAGTACGCACCACGATGCCTTCCGACTGCTGTCATCCTGATGCAATTTATTAATGTTTATAATGTTACGTGTAATACTTAAGTAACATTTGTTGATAAATTATTTTTTCAAAATTCCCCACTGACATTTTTTATACCACCTGTAGTTTTGAACTCATTCTTCTTTCGCTGTACCGTACGTATACTTACACTACCTGTGCATTACCCGCAAAGTGCGCACACTGTCTCCGAAATACTGCAGATGCAGGAAATAGTTCGTATATCTGTACAATTTTCAGATATCAATTGCAATTATTGATGTTCCTTCTACAAATGTTTGACATTCTCCCGCTGCCTGTATCAAAAAGTGTGATCAAAGATACCTATCTATATTTCCTTTAAATAAACTGAACTGAACTGAACTCCCTTTAGTCCTCCCACACTGTACATTTCTGCGAAGAAAGTCATGGTTTAGTCTGAATTTTATATCCTCACAGGTCGTCACAGAAATACATCTTGCTAATCTGAGGTCCATATAATTGGTTTAAGCTTGTATATAAATTATTTTCTGGTTTTGACTTGTCTATACGAATCTGATAAACTTTCTGTTAGTTTAAAATTGCTACAGATATCCTCAACCGCAAATGAGCGATATGTATAAGGATTACTTTGGAAATGGACTGCCTCCTCTGTTTGTCAATTTCACCAGCTTCGAGGAATTTCTGCCAGCTCGTATTACCAGTTGTTTATGTTAACTGCTCCTCCCACTGGCGCCGTTTTCGTGTGTATTTTTGCTATTTAATTTTTCTACTTTGTCTGTCTAAGAGTTTTCGATCTTGGAAAAATAATTAGATGACTGGTCTCCGTGCGTTCGCTTAGGTATTTGTTTTCCCGCTTGGCTCTGTGATTTTTGGAAGTATGTCAACGAGGCGTTATACGGATCCTGTCTACCTTCAATTTATATGGGACGCACTGGAAGCTCCTACGGCCGGCAGACCTTATACCTTCGAATGCATATTTGATTTCATTCGAACAGAAAAGGATCCTAAATGTAATCCGACCAAACTTCGACAGGAGCTGGCGAACGCCGTTAGGGATCGGTGCATATCGGTAAACAGTGGTCAGTACAAAAAGACAGACTGGTCCGACTTACCTGTTAAGGGCAAGCATGACTGGTAAGTAGACCAGTTTTTATTTGAATTTCTCATGTAGTCTTCACTTTTATTAGATTTGTTTTCTCGCAAATCTCGGTTACTTCACCCATTTTCGCTCCCTCATAATATGCATTGCTTTTGCTTTCAAACGATAACCCTTACTAAAGCCTCACGGTGGGAATCGTTCTTAAAAGTTTAACCGTCGGACGCTTGTTTACATATCGGTCTGTTCTCAACTCCCCAGCTAATTTTAAAGTCGGACATGTCAGGTTGCACTGGTGCTTTAGGTAAAAATATTTGCGCCTCAGGTTGAGTTCTGTTCTGGTTTTGTCTGTCAGTGCTTAATGGTTGTTCTATCTGCCTTTCCAAAGATTACATAGTATTTTTTATCCCACCGGGCCGTTTTCATCTTAGTTTGCTGCTCAGTAGTTTATAGCGTGCGGTCTAGGTTAAAAATCCCTCTAAATAATCATGCAATGGGCATTCCCTACTCATCACCAAAACGTTCAATAGTATTCGCTGCCCAGCTTGTTTTTTTAAAGTTCTCCGACAATGGTTGCTTCACTTGGTATTTTAAGGCATGTATTGAAAGTTAGTGGTGCCGCAGTTGACAGAAGTACGATTGTTCGACGGACCGTGAGGTTATCTCATATATTTTGATTTCTAGCCAGCCACAGTTTGTGTGGTAGCCTTCCTGTCTACCTAGCTGCTGTCGCTCATACTCTGCGTATAAGAAACCTTTCACTCGTCTTGTTTACCTTGTCACCCTCATGGCGTCGTTTCGCCAAAATGCAGTCTTAATGGTCTCATACCGTTTTTAAAATATATTTCATAGCAATGATAGCAATAAATTTCAAAATTATTAACCGCAGGCTTCTTAATAATTGTCATTTTCCCATTTAGCATACAAATTTGTATATATTTAGCTAAACGGACACTGTGAAGGTCGAACAACAGCACTGATAGATGTGTCGGTCCCTAAAGTACGATCTTTTTTTCTTTTCGGTAAACATTTTGCGTGTACGTCTTCCAAGGTATAGCGCGTCTTATAAGCCCTTTTTACCAACAGAATTGCGTTCATGCATTTTCAGGTATTGTTTCCAATGCCATGGCCCTGGTCCAGTGGTCTGCTGTCCAACATGTTTTCGTGTGTACCATCATGACTGCTTACCAGCCGCAGTGGAGTCGACATACAATCCCCAACTTCCGGATGAGGACCCTGCTCCAACCGGAAAAAATAATGTTTCTTCTCAACCACCATCGGCCCCATGTCCTGTGTGTAATCGCTCTACTCGAGTCTCATTAAATCCGCAAACGACTGTTGTAGACCTCCGGAATATCTTTCTGACCGCTCTAGAGCGAATGAGAAGCAAAAATCCATGGCGTACACTGTATACGATCGGTTATGTTAACGAAACCCACCGGAACGATTATCTTTCGTACAAACAGGTGAATACTCGTGTCATCAGCGACAGATTGCATTCAACTCCGAAGTCATCTGAGGGATATTTAAACAGGACTGCCTTCCTACTGGATCTGGACATCCTTGTTCACAATACGGCAGTTATTTATGGTCCCAAAGCGGACATGACAAACACTGCGCGCCAAATACGCTCACAGCTACAAAGGGAAATGCGAGAATCTTCTCTCTGCGTGGACTGTTATCTACGCTCTAAGGGTGGGAAACCTGACGCGAAACAAATTGTGGAAGCCTGCAGAAACCCACATCGCCTGCTCTGGTTCCATCATAGCAGTTGGTCTTTTCGTCCATGTAAGGTCCTTCATGAGAGCAGCGATGGCTACGAGGTAATCTGTTTTGATGGCAGGAGAGAGCGTGAGTTCATCCCATCACACAGCGCCGTGGACATGAACTTCACTGCTTCTGAACTGGGTTTGCGTATGACGGCTTCTTTAAAAAAGGCCCTTGAGGAAGCTGAACGATACAAGAAGAACCAAATGTTGAGGTCTTCGGGCAAGGAACGTGAACCTGCCTGTCCATCTCCTCGGCTTTCCGAGATGTCTTCCACCGCTTCACCTACAATGTCACCCACACCTTCCTCCGACCTCACAGCTTCTGATCACCATAGGGAAAAATCCTCTAAGAGTTTCAAGCATTCTGCAAATCAGCAAGGCTCACACTCAACGGGCTCTATTGTCACCTCCTCGGCAGGCAAATCCTCCATAAAACGGCGTCGAGGTACTGCCTTACAGGTGATTTCACCCATCGAACCCTCGGTGTCATCTACTTCCTGTGGATACTCTGAAGCAGAATGCAATTTCAGAACTAAAGGTATGGTGCTGAAACTACTGTCAAGGTAGACCCATAGTGTTTTAATGTATTGTGCGTTAACTAGTTTATGTTTTTAGTTCCTAGCCGTCCATCGAAACCGCATAACATTTCTTTTTCTATACTTTTCTATGTCCTGTTAATTCAACGTCTTCATTTTGTGCCCTCACTACTCTTTTTGATCACAGTTTGCACTGCTATTTTGTATGATGTTTTGGACGCTAATCTTGTTTCATTTATCCAGGTACTGTTAGCAAACCCCAGTCTACTAGAATCGTTTTTCACCCCTGACAACGTCTTAGCTTGTTTTACTTTGTTTATCAGTGCGAATTTCCCAACCGCCATCTGTCTCCGACAACGATCGAGCGTCCCCCAAGGCCTTCCCACTGCCAATTCATAATGATAGCTCGCGTACCCACGAGACATCCCGGTCTCCTTGTGGGCGAGCGGGCAATGCAATGGTCCCGCGTCTCCGGTCCTTGTCGAACTCGTCCTCGGCTTCCGACGAGTCTACCAATTCATCGTCGTCGGCCATATCCTCGATTTCTTCAGTTGAAACTTTACGGCACTCAAGTTTTCAGTACAGCAGTCGATTGTCGAGTTCTTCGCAAACAGCCCTGATTTCTAAGTCCAAGCAATCACAATCTAATTACTCAAATGCCGTATCTTCCAATCTGTCCTCCAAACCACCTACTAAAGCTTGCGAGTCTACTAAGGAACCGTCGACTCCGAAGACAAAGCACCGGCGCTCACGGACGCTGGGCCAGAAGCCCTACGAAAAGCTAAGCGGAACATTAAAAGCAGGCAATGGTGCTTGCGTGTCTTTATCGTCCACCGCCTCCTGTTCGTCCTCCCTATCTTCTGACTTCTCAAATGTTTCATCGGGCTCTACCACAGCTCCGGCGACCTCATCACCGAAAGCCTATACCGACACGCAACTTCCCATCGGTCATGGAAAGGCAGTTGTTCGTGGCTTAAGGGGTGAAGTTGTCGGCAAAACCGAAAGCTCGCGTTGCTACTCTCCTAAGCCAAGTGGTCGTGCTGCAGGCCGCTCTCAGCTTTTTGGCAGGGCAGCTGCCGATGACTCTGACACGAAATCCATTTCCAGCTCTGCTTCCTCGGGCGCTTCGTCTCCCTCCAAGTCCTCCGTTTATGAATCCTCATCTCCTCTGGGGGAGACTGACCAGAGGTTGTCCAATCGTCTTTCAAAAGTTTGCGATTATAGTTTGGGCTCTGACTCCGAAGAAGATATCGCCTCCTCCCATCTGGACAGCACCAGCTCCTCTGGCAAGCTACATGTAGGCTCTACGTCGGTCCAAATGAAACCAAAGCTGGCAGAGAGTCCTATATCCAGCCACTTCCGCTCCTCCTGGCTTGCGTCATCATCCAAGGTTGGTCGACCCGTTAATTTGATTCTACCATCCTTTGTTATTTTTCTCTTCACCATGTTGCGATTCTTGTATCAGTCTGTTAAGTAAGCTTGCTATTCATCTCAAGTGTGCCGAGCCATTCCATGTGTCGTACTCATCCAACATAACAAGGAAAAATTGGGAAGTAAAGCATTAACTTAACGTTCTTGTCGTATCTGCATATATAGTTACCTGGATTTCCTGGCGGAGTCCCTAGCTTTACAACCGTTTGCTATTCCTGAATAAAGTAGGCAGTTTAACCAGCACATCCTAAGACTTTTGCCGCAATATCAAATCTCCCGTTCTGCTTTGTGATGGCTGTGGTAAGTTGTAGTGGTGGTAGCAGCGGTGGCTGTGTGATCCCACTGAATAATATTGGAATGCCAGGTCTAAGATGGGTCAATAACGAACGAGCTCTGCTTTGCGATTTGCTTCGATAAAAGAGTAAAAACTACGTGCACCGCAAGGCGTCCTTAATTAATTAATTAATTTACCATGTAACTCGCCAGGTAACGACCGTCCTTGTAAAGGAAGAAAGACGAAATGCCTCTGCTAAGGCAATGCTTATGACTAAACATGGTTATGGCATTCTTCCGAGGATGGTAGTAATACATTTTTTCAGACTTCCTTGCGAGCAGTGTGCAACATCGGCTCCCTACTATCAGACGTAGCAGTTTACTTTTATTGAATCCCCCCTCATTAGGCATGTTGCACGTCTGGTTGGCCGCTGCTAAGGGATTGACGCTACGGTGCCTCTAATTTGGATCTAAACGGCAACTCCGCATCGATTGCTGGACTTATGACAGAAATATATATATATATATATATATATATGATAGTGTGTTGCTCACCAATCTGCTTAAGGAACATGTATGTTCCGTTGTGCCCTGGAGCTCAGACTTGAGCCCTTGCAGGCAATCGCATAGCGACATGTAGCATATGTTGTTAAAGTGAAACCGACAAAGACAATGGAGACCGGAATGGCCATTTCTGGCTTATTAGACGTCATCAGCCAGTCACACCCAATCCCAAGTGTGGCACACCTGGGATTTGAACCCGCGACCTTTCTTAATTGATTCGAAAGCTCTACCATTGAGCCACGGGCTCGTTGTTTTGTCGGTTGTGATCGGGTATATGATGATACTATGTTGCTCACCGTTCTGCTTAAGGAACATGTATGTTCCGTTGTGCCCTGGAGCTCAGACTAGAGCCTTCGCAGGCGGTCGCATAGCGACATGTAGCATATTTGTAAAGATGATGAAAGAAGACTCGTCGGAAAATCGAGGTGTACTCTTGAATTTACAAACTGGTTACACCACCTCGTCGTCAACCCTCTTATTTCGAGCCGAATGTACTTGTAGAAATGATTGCCTCAGCGGTCTTTATGCATCGTTTAGTAGATATCTTCCACTGTGTGGAAAGTTTCCTTCTAGGCAACATCTGGTGGTGGGCGCTGTCTTAATCACCCGAGTCGGGTTCGTTGCTTCTCTCCAATCCTATTGCTCCATTCTTTCCCCAAAACTCCCTCTTTTTGTCTGTAGTCGCACTGACAGCCTCGTTGCTGCAAGAGATTCGTTCGAAGCAGTGGGCAGCTTCAACGTTCGCCGTGGGTACAGCATCGGTGACTTGTGCACGAACTAGTTTACTGTGAAGCAGACTCGCAAAGGATATACCGCACTTTCCCCTCTCTTCCCTCACCCATCTTGCTGCGATGGTAAGTCAGTGTCAAAACGGTTGAAGGCGGACGCTGGTGCACTGGCTAACAAATCAAAACTTCCCATCTATGTGTGCTACACACGACCTGGTTCAGGCTACTTTAAGATCGGCTAGGATCTCACACGGCGAGTTTCATAAAGGCCATGTTAAGAAACCATTGTAGTCGGAATTTCAGTCCTTTAGTCACTCCAAATGACTCAGCACGCGAGGTCCGAGTTGTCCTGTTGGTTGGCGACTTTCCAAGCGTGACATGAACTTCAAGTGTTGGTCTCACTCTTCCCTTTCCAATTGATTAATTGACTGTCCTAGATTCTGGTTACCAATGCTACAACAGTACATTCGTGTTATTGCGTCGGTGGCATCACTTAACCATATAGTTGCTGCTACGGCAGGGTAGTTTTTTACCAGTTTCCGGCACTTTATCCCTCAAATAATATTTCTTTGTCGATGTTTGCTTCGTGTAGGGTCCCGGATGCGTTAAATCCCCATTCCTCTTACCAGACAACTGACCGGCTCGGACAGTGGCCTGGGGTCTGTGAATGGGCATGGAAGGGGAGAGCGACGTGTGGGCGCATCTTCCTACCTATTAACGTGACGTGCTTGGTGCGCTAAAAGCCGTGGCTTGGAAGGTTGCTAACTAACGGGATAACTCGAGCTTCGCAACCAGCCTAGTGTGTTTTTGTGAGTGGCCGACTTGGTGGACTGAAATTCAGGCGGCAACTGCTTCTCAATCTTCAGTGGAATCCGAGCTGGCGTGGCGGCACGCTCTCGCTCCCCTATGGTCTTTTTTACCTGTTCATGACGCCGAGTCCAGTTGGGGGAGGACGTGAGAGTGCGGTAGAGGCAGCGCAAATCTATTACCACATCAAATAAGTCGCGCACAACTTTCCGTCTGTGGGCCGCCAGGCTGCGGGGAGTAAAATGGACCCCTCGAAGGCCACGGCCGAACGCTCATGCGTTCAAATAGTTCGATAAAGTATTTAGTCCACCTGTAGGTCCGACCTCGTCAGCTAAAGCCAGTCCTGACCAGAGGAAATGGAAAGTTGCGGACGCTAATGTGGTGTAAGCGTATGAACAGCCTGACTTGTCCACTTACCTGAGTTAGTAACCGTCGTCTTCTCGGTTGGGGCCGCAGAGTTCTTGGTGAACTAACTTGGTAGACATGCTGTCAGTCATGAAATCTGGCCCTGGCAGCGTTCATATACTATTCCCTTTTAGCGCTAATTTTCCCTAACTTTGCTATTTGATTCATTTCTTTCCTCTTAGATATCCTTCCGGGCTGTAGGTACTGGATTGAACGGTAGCTTGAACCATCGTGTTTTGCGCTAGGCTCTTCGCTAAATACGATGCTATTTTTATGCATAAACAAACATTTATGCCCAAATGTTCTCCACTTCTAGACCTCCGATGCCACCTCGTTTTGCCACCAGGTCTCGAGCCGTAAGTCCAGAGATGCACCAGGCTCAAATCCATCCTTTCGCGGTTACAACGCATCCTCCTACACTGATACTAACGGTAACTACTCCCCTCGTAAGTCGATCGAAAAGAGTTCACCGGACACAAACTCAAGGCGGGGGACTTTGAAACGCTCATCCGCTGACCCTGGCTTTACTGCCAAGCTCGGTTAGTTTGTCTTTTACCCTCGTATGTGTGATGTTCTTTCGCTCATTAATGCCGTTGCTGTATATGCTGGAGCCTCCTCCGTCTACCGAACTGCCCATTAGCGCTTAGTTAGTTGCCTACCCAAACTTTCGTTGGTCTGCCCAGTCGGTATCAGCCAATTGCTCTCCCGGTACAAATTGAACCGTCAAAACTGCTCGTGGATCTTCAAATAATTCAGTCAGTGATGATACTACGTAGAATGTCGAGCGACGCCTCGAATAACTGCCAGAGATTGTGAAGGTCTGGGCAGTGGTTTGACGACGACAGGCGATAATAGTAATAGTTTTTATCAATTCTCTTTTCTTACACTATGCACTACAGGGGCTTGATGCACAGAGTTGAACGCTGCGAAGAATCAGCTAAACGAATGTCAGTCAGTTTTTGGCAGCCATAACAAAATGCGAGAGTGCGGCGCAGTGGGGGTGCCAAGTTGGCACATCCACGACCAGTCCTTGGATAAAATCTATTTTCAACCGCCTGAAAATTGTGCTGACGAGGATCCTTACCGTTTTTTCTACGAGACTTACCTCATGGTAGTTATTTCAATAATCTGCGTTAATGAGGCCGGGGAACAAGTAAGATGGACGAGTTCCAGTCATCCGAAGCAATACAATTTTGTCTTCCCTATGCTGCTTCCTCTTGGATCCAGAGCGCCATAGTTCCAATACAAGATTTCTAGACTTCAGCTGTGATGCCGTCCCCAGACGTCTTGTTGTGCAGCTCCGGTATTTTGTCAGCCATCTCGTTAGGGAGGGGTGGGGTCACACGATAATGCTTAAGCCAGAAGAAGGGTGATGATAGATTAGCCATCAAATTTGGGGTGGGCGCTTAGGGTGTCTAAGTCTGCGTTCGATCCTAGTCAGTCATGTCGCTAACGGAGACTCGTTGCGCCACTGACCTTTCTCAGTCGGATGTATGAACATACAAGCGGTTTACTCACCAGTCCGTTCTAGAAGATTGTCTCGCAGTAGATTAGTGACTTGGTTCTTTTTGACGTAGTGATCGAAGTTTTGGACTAGTAACCTGGCTAACCCGTTACGTTTTTTTTCACTTAAACTGTACGGAACTGGTACGCGGATCTACGAATGACGCTCCTTGCAAGTTTCAAATTATAGATAGGTGTGGATTGCCCTATCGCATGTAAATACGATCGTATTCTTGCAGTGCTAAATGTGTTTTTGTGCAATTACACACCGCAAATCTAGTGGGCCGAACAAAGTTATCTCATCTAAAAGTTACTACCTTATTGGGATTTGTAACCTATTCACCTGGCCTTCGAACGTACACCTGGGCAAGGATCAACAAAACTCGCAATTTAAATGTTAACTGTGCCACTCAGCTCGTTCTTGTGCTTAACTTTCTCCATAGTTAATGCGGCATTTGCTGAAGATAGCATTGTTATGGCGGATTAGTTTAGTTTGCTGCCTTTGAAGATTTGGGAGGTGGCCGTTTGATGGTCAGTTAATAAACACTTGTTCAATCCATTGTGGGTATATCCTCATTGTGCATTTGGGGCATTTTTATTGTTCACTATGAGCTTTCGTAAGTGACCCCAGCCCATTGTGGTTCTCGGACTGTTTATCTCAATGGGTGCTCTGACAGCAGAGCATTGCCGCTTCGTGGTGACCTAGGCATTCGTCAGTTTTGAGAGCACCGCTTCGTCAGTGAGCTTATATACATTTTCGATAGGCGAAAACTCAAAATATAGGTTTCTAAATATACTGAACAAATTTGTTATCTGCAACCACAGGCCCGTCAGAACCCGCAGATTTCCTATCGCGTCACAAAGTGCTTATTGCGTTTCCCACAATTCGGCCTGTTGGAAAATAAACCAGTGGCTTCTGGTGTGACTGGGTCTTTCTGCCCCAGTGGCGTTCCTGATGACGATCAAAACGGCAGTGCTGCCATCCCAGCAGCGGATTGCACTCCCTTTGTTTTCGTATGTCCCCGCTGTATTCACCATATTCTTTTCCTTATTTCCTCTCCTCTTATGAACCACCTTTTGGCAGCGTATCCTACTTCCTCTGTCCACAATTCCCATGTTGGCTTAGCTGCGTGGGATATGTGTCAACAACAGGCCGCTACATTCGCTCTTACCTTCCCCTTACCCCACAGCCTCAGGAAAGCGTAATAAACTGGGATCTGGGATAACCGACGAAAACCCCGATGGAAACGGTGGCAGTGCTTCTGTTGCTGCTGGTACTGTTGTCGCCTCTGACAGCGGTCATTCTAGCTCCTCTCCTGTGCGTGCTTCAGCACCTGCCAACCAGCAGGCCTCAATGCTTCAAAACTCCGCTCAGATCTTTTCGTCTGCCGCCTCCTCAGCCTCCTCGGTGTCTCCGGCAACACTCTCCTCCAGTTCTGGCATAGGGTCCAGTCTCAGTGATCAAAAATCAGTCGATGCCTCCCCCGGCGATCTGGGGGCTCAGTTTGCACAACACCCTGAGCAGTTTCCCCATTGACCCCGCCATTGTTAAGGCTATCGAGGTAGGCTTACAGAAGTATTTGCTGTTTGTTTATACTATGTCACATGGCATGTGCGGCGTTCACTAATTTTAACCGGGCTTTCCCTTTCGGGCTTATTTATCTCAGTGAAAGAGTTCAGACGAGTTGGAATTGGAGCTAGAGTTCAGGGGGTCATTGAGGTTGCCACTATACCACGGGCTCGTACACCGTCTGGCATGCCCAGGGTTATGTTGGCATTTTGTCTTGCACTCACGCAAACTATGATTATGCAATTTCCACGTGACGTCTGAGAAGAAAGCGCAGATGCGACTCGGCAATTTGAACATCGATTTGGACGAATTCTGCTATATGCCCACAAAAAGGCGGCGCAGGGACGGTGACTTTCGCGTGGTGGTGGTGGTGGTGGTAGTGGTAGAAAAACAGTACGCGCTACATCTAACACTTTCTCCTCCTGCCCCCATCTACATCCGTTTTCATTATCAAGTCAAGAAGACCGGAGATGGGAGAGGGCGCAGGTGGCTGGCACGACCGGATCCGCCCCTAGGCGTGCCGCCATACTTGGCTCGTATTCAACGGGTGGTAGTGCCGTAAATGCCACACTAAGGAGTCTTTGTAGCCTGACTCAGTCCGTCAGTCAGTCACTCCAAACAAGCACACACGGCTGTCTGGGCGGTCCGAGTTATCCCACCAGTTGGCAACCTTCCAATTTGCGACTTTGAGCTCACCATAATAACTTAAAGCGTCTCAAATTATTTATAGCGAGGAAGATGTGCTGAGCCGTCTACCTCATTATTCCCATTTCCAGCGTTATCCATGGTCTGGGCCGGCCTGCTGACTGACGCGACGAATGGGGGCCGCGGCTTAACGCTTGGTAGTTCGTTCGTCGTAAACGATGTTGAAAATCACTACTCGAAAAGGCCTTGACAACTTGTGCATCATCGATCTCCTTCTCCTTTGGCAATACGTGGTCAATATGGGTGCTAACGGACGTGGACCTCTTGTCTTACCAGATATTCAACCTCTTGCTAATCTCGCACCACGCAAACCAGACTTATGTCGGTGAAAGTCGCCAGAAAAACAAGTTGAGAAAGAGCCATTGCAACTTGACCCTCGGTCGAGAGAACCAAGTTATCCTGTCAATTCTTGATTGCCTACGTCACGGTTTAAAGATACACCAGATGTATTGTGGCAGAGTATCGACTAAGAAAAGGACACACTGTAGCTAACACAATTCCAGGACCCAGTCTCGCGTAAGAAGGGTGAGGACATAAGCGGGTTCTGCTTATTCTGTACGAACTTCTCGTAGGGATCTGAGCTCCTGACACGCGGCTGACTAAGCAAGCGTCCGCGTTCCCAATCAAGGGGAGGTGGACGCAGATTGGCTAAGTGTGTTTAACGTGATAGCCAATAAACAGCAGCTGTGTGAGTTGGTTGGACAGCTGTGATTGGTTGTGCTCGGGAATGAATGCACGCTTACTTCATTCACACCACAGCGGTGATCATGTGTGGTGTGTGCGCCAGTGGCGGGACGCTTATTTCCGTTTCAGGTGCTTACAGTATTACTTCTGCTATGTACTGGAGTACAATCTCTGACTGAGACGGCAGCCTGGTCTTACGTGTGACTTGGTTTTTACCGGAAACTTACTCACCACCTCACTGTCTTTCCACATCCTCCGTGCTCCGAAGGTTGATGTGGGCGTGGTCACAGTGGCCAACGGAGCTGAATCAACGCGTGCGCGTCTCACAGACATGCTGATTCCTACAGGCATTAAACCAACCTCCATCCAAGGGGTCGCAAGTCTTCTACCGAGTCTTCGAATATGCCCGTCCCGCGTGCTCTTATTGCGTTTCCTGCATTCAATCATGCCTCTAACCACACGGCACCCTGTCCGACACGTCTGCAGTCTTCGCAACCCTAACACCGCCACTGCCGACTCAACCAACCTGTTGACACTGACCACAGTTACCAGCCACACATTGACTCGGTCAGCCACATGCGCACCCGTTGTGGGGCAAATAGACAATAGTGAATAGTAGCCCCGTCCAAAAGTCATCAAGTCCACTTTATCCGTCTCACCTGCCTCCGCATCTTCAGGCACCGCATCCCCAGGTGTGTACATGACAGCCTAAACCTCCACTTAACATTTAAATGGAAAACCGATAACCGACAACATATTTGCTTGTATTCGCCCTCCACGTCCCAAAACCATCGGGCTGTGCTGCTCTTGCAGCGGACCAAAACGAGATCACATTGTCTCGCCACATGCGTTTGCCTTGCTGCGCTGAACCGCGTGTCTCTTTAATTGCTGTCGCCTATGCTTGTGAGACGCCTTAGACGGATGCAGACGTCACGTCGGCCACTGCGCCAAATCTCACTGCCAGTGGACCGAAAGGCTCGGACAGGGCACTGATGCCAATAGGGGGAAGAGACATTGAAGTCCATCCTTGTGACAATTCAGTGCACTCGGCACTAAAGTTAATCTGACCTGTTCGAACCTGTCTCGACCAGCTAAAGCGGGTCACCTGAGGGGCTTCAAAATGGCAATCTGACGCTACCATGCCTTGAAATAAGTGTCAGACTGCACTTGATTCTCGGCGTGTTTTTTTACGCCACCTTTCACTTCTGTGCTTCCGAACTCATGTGTGCTATGCGTTAGCCGGCGAATCATCTGCCCTTACAAAGGAATACGCGGCAGATGGACTGGACTACTACGGGGGCCAGATCAGAGCATGGCGGGCGTTTATTGGGAATGTGCACCCCTAACAAATTTCACACCATGGAGGGGGATGTTGCGGCGCTCCTAGACGCAGAGTCGCCACGTCAGCCACCTGTTGTGTTCAGTCCGTTTGCGAAGAAGGAGACAAGATCATCGGAACAAGAGCCTGAACTTTCAGATTATCACTCAAATTTCTTATCTTATGGTTTCGAGGAAGAATCCGAGACGTCATCTAATAAAGCTCTTATTTCAGTGATCATGTCTCCATCGCGACTATTTCCTGGAACTCAGTCTGTTTGGCCGTTGCGAACAACGATGTCCACCGTGTGCTCTACAGCAAGGTGGGCGCAGGACGGTGACTTGCGCACGAGTTAGTTTATAAGAATAAATGACTTGCACAGAATCTTGCGCACTCTATCCTAACTCTAACCCACCTTGCAGGACATAGTCTGGACGATCCGATGTGGGCTCGGGCGATGAACACTGCCTTCTAAGTGGTGACTTGGAGGCAGCAGCCATCATGTTCACCTGAAAACGGCCTTTGCTACTGCGGGCACTGAACCAAAATACCAGGATCAACTTGGTTTACGGCACGCGGTGCTGATGCTGGGCTGAGCCTTTACAAGTGTTGCGAGTTGTTTATGTGTGTGAAGCACTCGTTTAATTCATCTTTTAATTGTATTGTTTTAAAGTCTTGCATGCTCTTTTTTATGACTGCCATTGCTGTTCTTTACAGGAGCGCGTCCGCCAAAAGCTTAATGAACGCATCGAGATTCTCATCCTAGAGCGGGATCGTGCCCGTGAGAAGTTGTCGCAAATGGAGAGTTACGTTGCCAAGCTGGAACACGAACACAAGATGGAGGTTTGCGAGTGCAAAAAACGATCTTGGTGTGTCATTTGCCTGAAAGAGGCCCTATACCATTGCTGTGCCGGTGTGGCATATTGTTCCAAGGAATGCCAGCTAAAACACTGGACCAGTCAGCACAGTCGTGAGTGTCGACGGCTAGCTGAAGCTCAGCGTTCGGCTGTCACACCAGTCAATTGATTGACTGCCCCCTGCCAGTGTTTACTCCTGCTGGACGCGCATTTCTAGGACTACAATCTGCACATGTGTCTATATGGTTACATCTACCTTGTTCAGTCAATTTATACTACGTGCCGCCATTTGTTGCTCCTCTTACGATTTGCAGCTATTTTACCCTCGCGTGGAGTTATGTCCACACTGCTCAGGCCTCCTGCCTTGTCCACCGCAAGAGGGAGCCTAGTTTCGTTTTACGGTGTTCCCTTGCTTGCGATTCTATGCCCCAGGATGAAGCGGGCTGTAGTGGCCTCTGGTCTCTCTCCTCTCTCCAACCTGCTCCCTGCTGTATATTTTGCGCTGTGGAATGCCGTTGCCTGGTAGCGGCTCGACTATCTGTACATTTCCTTATCGCTGTGATTTAAACAGTTCGCTGCTTCTGGCTTTAAAACCAGGTTGGCAGCAAGAGAACGCGTCATTTGACATCATCATTTTTCTCAAGATAGGTCTATTTTTTTCTCTACCCCTCTCCCTACAATCTCATCTTTGTACATAACCCTAGATATATTCGCACAAGGGCTCACAGAAATACTTTCTCATGCTTCTTTGGTCTCTTTTTTTCCCCTGAATTCTTACTCCCACCCGCTCGCCTCTTCTCGCTGCCATATTTGTGTATAGCTGTCCAGCTCACAGTGGTTACGTTGTTTGCCTGTTGTGAAGGACTTCGATACAGAGACGTTTTGTGATAACGGGGTGCACTGTCCACGACTCTGTCGCCATTTATATTCTCTCAGGTGCCACCCTTTCTTCGTCCCTGTCTGCCGCCTTTGATCTCTTCATTTTGATCCTGCCCTTGCCTTCCGGGGACGAGTTGGCCTCCTAAAGGGGAGCGCACCGCTGCACGTGATCCTCCCCCCTGCTTCTTTTTATATTTGCACGCGTGCTAGAGTTTGGCTACGCTGTCACCTCCCGAACCAGCACCGATTAATGCGTGCGCCCATGCGCCTTATTCCGGCGTGTGATCGTTCCCGCTTCCCATAACGTCGTAAGATCGCATCCGAGATTGCGCGCTCGTGTGCGTGCGCCATAAATTTGGTGCAACTTTTGTAACCTTTGTACACACACACCATGTCCTTCCAAACTGTCCATTCCCCTCATTTGTCGCCACTACATCCCTTGTGTGCGAGCTCACTTTGCACGCTTTATATATATATATATATATATATATATATATATATGTATAAAGCCGAGAGCCTTTGTTAAGAATTTTATCCTTTCATTCCTTGCTTTCTTGTTGTTGATTTTTGAGCTCCGCTCCCAAGGTGTCGTTTATTCGTCGACGCTCGCTATCCGTCCTCGGTGGCACTATCGTCGTTAACTCTTTAGGCGTGAATTCCCAACCAGCTAAGTCTAGGTTTCAAGAAATAAGGTGGCAGCTGAGTTAACAAAATACGTCTCAATATGCTAGCATATCCGTTTCGTCACTGTTTACGCTTTTTGCAAATTCGAATATTCTTTCTGCTTGCAAAGAGTGATGATTCCTGTAGGACCGTGCTGTTCGACTCGGGCGTTAAAGACCAAACTCTGCCCCATTCCTTGCCTGTCTGAGCGCAACCTACATAGGAGTACGAAGCCCAGTATAATCATTTCTACCCTGTCGCATTAACGCTGAGTACGGTCGCCTTTAGGGCGCTGTTTTGCGAAAATGGCTGGCTCGAACTGACGTGCGTGCTAAACTACATCGTGGGAGGTGCTGGGTCGCAACAGACCTTTGTGTTAATCGGACCTCGGGTGAAACGACCCGCCTGGCTCGTCCTGGCGCACTTATTCGCGCTGACGACGGACGTCGGTGTCGTGCATTGGCTAGTCCAGTCTGGTGCTGCTCGACTTTGAATGCGTTTCAGTCACAATGGTAGCGCTGAGTGTCCGAAGACAGCCTTAGTGATGAGGCACTCCAGCAATTTGCATGTTCTGGGCTCAATGAGTGCGCGGTTGCGGTGTTGTCGTCACCGCAAGACATTTTTCTTCGTCCCCAAGCCCATGGATTTCTGCTTTCATGCCAGTCGTGCCGGCTCTGCGTCAATCCGCGATGAATTAATTTTTGTAGAATTTTACGCATGTTCACAGACATCCACTCAACCTAGCCTGCATTTTGGAGATCGGGGTAACGTGCCTCTTATGTCAGCCCTGAGAACGCGCCACAGGCAATTTTAAGTGAAGCGATCGGGCTTTAGGCTCCTTTTCGTTAGCAGGGAGGGTTTTTTGACCCCTGGGCTGTTTGAGACGCGGCTTGACGGCTGGGCACTGTCGAACGGTTTCTTGGGTCAGAAACTCCCACTGCTGCCCACAGCCGTGGGTTTTGATGCAGCATTGGTCCTTTTTATTCGATGGTGCTTTCATCGTTTACTTAATTCCTCGGGGCTGTCCAGCATGCAGCTAACCCCCCTTGTGGGTGCAAGCCCTGGCCTACGCAGTGCGGGCTCAGATTCTACTGATGGAGTTGGCGTGCAGTGCTACCTTCGCGGTGAACCATCTTCGTGGGCTTGGCACTGGCGATTCAGAACAACAGCGCTTTCCAAAGCTAGAGGTCAGGGAGGCGAGGGTGACGAGAAGACTTTTTTTGAGCTAGGGCGCATTGGTGGCTGCCAGTGTCTGTGACCAACGACAGCTAGATTGAATGACATTACGGACAAAGACAAGGGAGACTGCTGACGGGACTTGAGAGCAAGCCCCAAGGCCGAGTTGGACGAGCGAGTCCCGTAACCCATCGGTGAGCGCCAATCACCAACGCCAGCTAGTTTCTTGAAGGCCTGTCTGTGAATGGCCCAAGTTTCACATGAGGTCACTTGAAAGTGACGGTATAAATAGTTGAATGTCGCAGCCACTCGATATCATGGTTTCCATCTGCAAAGTAGGCGCTGGGTCGTCGCATACTCGAGCCAATGTTGGTGCCATGGTCGACTCACCTCGGTGACAGTGTTTAACTGTTTTAGCTCTGCGCCCATACTGCGCTAGAACGTAGCAGGGGTCCCATTGTTTCACAGCATACGTGAGTTGCCCTGCTCTGAAGGCAAGTCCCAGACTATAACTGTGCGTCAACCACCTGTACCCTCTCCCACTGGTCTTCTTGATTCTGTCTTGACCCCGGGCCCAGGTGGTTGAGGGAGGGGAGTGTGCGGTTGATGCAGCGCAAGTCCACTACCACACAACTTTTGTCGGTGACTTCATACTACCTTGGCACATGTGAACTTGGCGATCGGGTCGTGGGTATCATGGTGGACGATCTGTTTAACTTTGCCGATCACTGCGTCTACACCTATATCTGGTCGAATAGACTTCTTACCAGTGAAACCCAGTAGGTGTTGGATGCGGTAATGTGGTTGATTATGCCCAAGTCGGATTTACTCCACATCAAATAATCTTCAATTCACCAATGTGCTCTCCGGGGCATTTATGGTCGTCGTCACAATCGCTCGATTTTCTAGTAATTTGGCATATTTCTTTTCCGTCTCCTCACTCTCTCTCTAAACTGCATTTCAGCCGGTTCGTTGCTCAGCCTTATGACCGGGCTTTGCTTGGTTAAAACCCTGTTCAGAAATCCCGATGTCCAGTCTACGTCGTACATCAAGACTTCGTTATCCGTAGACTTTGTTCAGTCCATATTCCATACTACACCTTTCATAATCCCGTAATTAAAATGACCTCAGTGGTCCTTATAATGCACTGCGCTACAGATGCGGTGCACCAAAACGGGTTAGAATGGCTCGCTGTACGCGTTTACTGGGCTGTGATGGGCGCTTGCGAGCTCGGAACTGTCGTACATGTGTGGTGGCCGACACGGGAGGATGCATTCCCAAAGTAACAGCAGTACATTATCCACCATAATAGCTCGGAATTCATCACAACGCGCCAGGAGACGTGAATTGGAAGTTTGCCAACTGAGAGGATAACTCGGCTCCCCTCAGGGTTGAAAGTCAGGTCGTGATGGCTCCTTTTCACTATGGCTTTTGCGACACTCATCTGTATGAGGTTTGATCTGCCCTCAGGACTGCCTGGTAGATGTATTCTGGGACCTGGCCGTGTGTATAGCACGTGCATAGACGTGCTGTTTAACTACTTCGACCGCGCGCACATCTTTTGACGCTGTATGGGATCAGAGTGACCGCGGAAGGAGAGAGCCCTATAGATGCTGTGAATTTCTGCCTCACAATGGACTAGTTCACGTGCTGGTCACCGTTGCCACGCCCACTCCATGGGGAAGATCGTCATTTTTAACGGTCGAATCTTTAACACAATCCAACGCGTGTACGTTCGTATCGACTTCTCGTAATTGGAGGGAGATAAGACAGTGTTTGCGACGGAAAACTTGTGCTTTGCGTAGTTTTTTTTGACAGTGGCCAGGTTCATGAATTCTATTCGCTCCTTTTCGTGTCGCATGGTCTGTGCCCCCCTTCTTCCTCTAAGCATCCTATAAGTATGGGATCATCTAACCGGGCATTGACGGTTCGGAAATTGGTGTCGACCCCGCCTTCCTCCTCCGCGTCTTCATTGGCCCTTACCGGAGTGGCGTAGGCGTTATCAGACAATGGCAATGACAATTTAAGTGGATTTAGATGATCATTACTCTCTGAGGGGTGGACGGTAAAGTTTTCAAGGCTTTTGTTTTTCCTCACGTAGACGCTTCTTTCTAATTTTTGAAGACTGCTTCGAAAGATGTACTGTCTCTGGCTCGCACCCCACTCAGTCATCTTTGTTCTGCGCGTTGGTCCTCTCTTAAAGCGACAGCCTCCACGTCGTGAATGATGAATTTGCCTTTGACATTAACTATCTTTCTTGCCGTTTGATTGGTTCCATTGTTTCTAAAAGTGCAATACGAAGTCGGTCAGGTGTGATTAATGAAATTGCTCTTTAAATGTGACTGTCCCATCAGACTTTGTACAGGGTTAATCGGTTTGTTCTACAGTAGGCCCTTTTAGTCAACTTGACAGCTGCCGATTTTCATTGCTAATTGCCTGTAGGAAACCAGTCCTGTGAGCGAGTCTGTAAATTACAGTCCGCAGTGATAAAAAGGAGAAGATGAAGGAAGACTGTTTGTAGAAATCAATTTTATTTTTCAAATCCTTCGAATTGTTTCGGGAGCCCATCAAGAGACTCAGCGAAGCTGCAATGTCTAGTTCCGTTCTTGGCCGAAGACGAAATCGCAACATTTTTCTGCAAAATCACTATATCTGGTGTGCTGGCAACGGACACGTATGTGTGTTTATGGAAGCCTGGACAGAATTCCAGGCCGCATGTCGTTTTC
Organism: Schistocephalus solidus; assembly: GCA_017591395.1. Lineage (NCBI taxonomy): Eukaryota > Metazoa > Platyhelminthes > Cestoda > Diphyllobothriidea > Diphyllobothriidae > Schistocephalus > Schistocephalus solidus. The sequence goes on from WEDG01004241.1 coordinate 41,040, forward strand.
GAAATTTTGCGGATCCGTGGCATCAATCCTCGAAGTCATCTATGGCATGATCATTTGTGTTTTCCGCTCGGGCAGTGCATGTTACGAACCTCATCTCGATGGCGTGCTAGTTTCTTGATCTTACTGTCTCTTAGAAACATTATACATTCTGCCTTTTACATTCGTTGATGAAAGCTCACCGATAGGTAACGGAACTCACTCGTCCCGTTCCGGCTTCGGGCTCACTCTCGAGCCCAGTCAGCAGACGCACAGCGGCTAGTAGTAGTAAAGGCCGATGCATATTGCCAGCAAACACAAAGGATACTGAAATGGCCATTTCTGGCTCATTAGCCATCGTCAGCCAGTCATACCCGCTCAGTTTAGTCTTTTCCACAAAACTGTATACATTAGCAAGGCTAACCAAGTCTGCACAGCACTCGCAGGTTATCTAAATAAAAAGCAGGCCTCATCTCTGACGAAGAAAGTGAACGAACATTCTTAATTGAAACTCCTTAGCCTTGGGAACTCCAGATATATGACCCTCAATGAACAACGTATTGCACATGTCAATGGCCCTCTAAAGGTGCAAAAAGCAGATGCACCCTTGAGGAGCATAGTGCCGCTTATCGGATCCCCCACTTACAATCTTGCCAAATGACTATACAGGAACCCAAAGCACCTCAATGCTGGATCGCAATACAGCGTCAAAAACTCGCAGGCATTCCTACACAAAATTCAATGATTTTAAGTAAATCCTGACGAATGTACTGTATTGTTCGACGTTGTTTCTCTGGTTTCCTCTATGCCGCATGACTTGGCCATCGATAGCATAAAGCGACGCCTAGAGGAAAATCCTATCAGCATTCTAAAACAGCACGTTTCAGCTGTGCCTAAGCTCTGCCTTAAGAACTATTCTCAGTTCGATGACAAATAATATCAACAAGTTAAGAGCGCCCAATGGGCTCCCCAATATCGGCACCACTTGCCAAACTAGTCTTACAGTGACTATAAGAGGGCGTCTTGCAACGTTTCAAACCAAAGCTGTGGCTCCGCTACGTAGATGGCACATTCGTTATCATAAAAACTTGAGACGTTGAGCAATTGCACCAGAGTCAGGCCGAAGGTGTGTGATCGAAACGTAGATGCTACATTTGTTATCATAAAGACCTCCAGAGTTGCGCAGTTGCATCAGAGCCTGAATAGCATTTTCCCAGCTATTCATTTTACTCGTGAAGAGGCGACAGGAGGTATCCTCCCGTTCCTTGACGTGAGTATCCAAAAACTCAGTGATGGCGGCCTCGCAACGAGCGTCCACCGAAAAGGCTCTAATGCCGATATCATACGTAGCTATGAAAACAACCATCCTGCGGCCCAGAAAAGAAGTTGCGTTCGAACGCTTTTCCGTCGGGTCTTTCGTTAATGTAGTAGCAACAATTACCGACCTCATAAAGCGGCGCTTTTCATGTCTACCTGGGAACTTATTCGAAGAAGTACTGCAAAGAATAATTGTCACCACCAAGGAGGCCAGAATGAAGAAACGAGCTGACCTACAAGGGAAACTCGAATCTCTTCTCTGATCTTCAAATGAAAACAGCATGCCGACGAAGGTTGTTAACCTTTCCAGAAGGAATCTAGCATCCGCTGAAATAAACCTCCTATTTAAAGGAATAAAATTCAGCATGCCGATACTACACCGACAAACTTCCCAGCCAGTCTTGAATCCCCTCTGCTGACCTCCACCCTCCCTGAGGACATACGTAGCTGCACCACTGGTCTCCTTCGGCAAAAAAAGTATCATCAAACCTTAGCGATCGAAGAAGAGAGGGGATTGCAATCACTGAAAGCAGATGAAATTATAGTCATTTTGTTTGCTGAGAAAGGTGGCGCAAATGTGATCATGGACAACACTAACTACGCAAGCAAGGCAAACCAGATCTTAAATGACAGGGAAGCGTACAACCCACTTGATGTGTACCCAAAGAAAAAGCAGGCCACTGCTGTAAAGAAGAAGATGAATGAACTCTCCTGATTGAAACTCATTAGCCCCAAGGACCCTCAATGACCCCCGTATCGCACAAAAACTCGCAGTTGAAACCATTAAAAACTGCTAAAAGAGCACTATAACGAGGCGGACACGAAACTCAAAATAAGTTATCTTGTCAACCTCCTGTAACACTGCTAGAGCACATTATTCACCTTAAATGGAACCGTGTATGAACAGGATAAAAGTACGCCGATGGCGTTACCATTGTTCAGCCTGATTGCTGAGGCATTATTGCAGAAACTGGAGGCATTGGCTTTCAACCACTATCGAACAAGATTGTGAGCATGGTATGTTGATCACACATTTGCTATCATCAGTCGGGACAAGATTGAGGATTTCCCAAATAACCTGAACTCGATCAATCCCGATATCCAGTTCACGCTGGAAGAAGAAAAAGACTGTCAGTTGCCGTTTATCGACGTGCTGGTAATGAGAAAGGGCGATGGAGAACACAAAACGACGGTTTATAGGAAGGCGACGAACACCCCTCGCATTCTGAGTGATCTGAGCAACCAACCCCTCTCGCACAAACGCAGCTGCGTGAGAACACTGTACCGTTGAGCAGAAACCCATTGCACCGAATCAGCCGACAAGAAGTCCAAGGTCCACCTTCTCCGGAAACTTAACGGTCAACGGATATCCTGGGAGTTTTATTGAGGAATTTAAGGCAAGAAGCCAAGAGAAAGGATCCGAAAAGGCAGCCAAAACCAAAGTGCTGGCGAGCAGTACCTTATATAGCTGGCGGGGGTGTAGGGGTACCAGTTAGGGGTAGCACCACACAGATAGCGTTTGGTCGCTCCATTTTTCTCGTACATGTGGTGAATGCTCCTGTGGCCGCCTCTAACTGGTACCCAACTCTCACCTGTGGCTCCTCGAAGTTGAGTTCTTCCCAGTGGTCACACCCCGGGCAACCGTCTCGACCAGTGGGCTAAACCAGGTGAGGGTCTCCGGTGTTGTGTGTGCCTCCACACCCGGTATGTCTGACTCCCGAACTTCCCACCTCCCCCCTCAAAAGGTCCTATGGTGGGGACGACAGCAACCCCGTAGGCGGCCCAGCCTAATTCGGGTCGTTCTCCCAATAAAACAAAACCCTGACCCATAGTGGAGTTCGGCAGCCGTCTGGGATGTCCGAGCAGCCCTATTTAGGGACAGCACTGCTTGCCTCCTCGCGGAGGAAGGGGCTATAAAAGGTGCCCTAAACAAATGCTGGTTATCACGGCTTCTGCAGCCGGCCGCGGCTCGCAGATCGCAAAAATACATGGTCGTAAAAACCAAACAAACAGCAATACCCCCGTCCCCATCCCCCTCGCCATGCCCTCCAGGCTGCTCGGATGAGACCACTCACTCTAGCAGCCTGGAATGTTCATTCCCTTTTAGACAATCCTAGGAGCAAATGGCCGCAACGGAGGACGGCGCCAGTCGCTCGGGAACTGGCGTGCTACAAGTTGGACGTTGCTGGTCTCAGCGAGACCTGATTCTCTGAGCAGGGTCTGCTGGAGGAGGTGGGTGCCGGCTACACCTTCTTCTGGAGCGGCCGGCCAAAGGCAGAGCGACGCGACACTGGCGTTGCCTTTGCCATCCGTAACGACATCGTGGGACGTCTGCCCTGTCTGCCTCAGGGTATCAATGATCGCCTGATGAGCCTCCGCCTGCTTCTTCGGGGAGACCAGTTCGCCACCATCATCAGCGCCTACGCTCCCCACACGACGAGCTCTGATGTGGCGAAGGACTAATTCTACGACGACCTACATGCCCTGCTGGCGATTGTGCCGAAAGGCGGATAAGTTAATTGTCCTTGGTGACTTCAACGCCCGCGTCGGGACGGAACACGCTGCCTGGAAGGGAGTGCTGGGTCCCAACGGTCTCGGTAGATGTAACGATAACGGCCTCCTTCTTCTGCGCACGTGTGCGGAACACCGTCTCCTGCTGACCGACACCTTCTTCCGCCTTCCGACGCGGGAGAAGGCCACGTGGATGCACCCTCGGTCGCGGCGCTGGCAACTGCTGGACTATGTTCTCTTCCGGAGGCGAGATCAACAGGATGTGCTGGTAACCAAGGCAATCCGCGATGCCGATGGTTGGACAGATCACCGCCTCGTCATCTCCCAGATGAGGCTCCGACTGCAACCTCAACGAAGTCCCCAAGGTAAAAGTCCGCCAGGTAAGTTAACTACTCTTTTGTTATACTTGCCTGCTCACTGTTTTGATTTCAGCAACCAAATAACTCAGAAACTGAAGAACCTGCATGCTCCAGATAATAACGGCACCGTGGAAACATGATGGGGCCAACAGCGAAAGGTCATCCAGTCCACCGCCCTCGAAGTCCTTGGATGCGCATGCCGTCAATACCAGGACTGGTTTGACGACAATGACGCTGACATCAACAACTTACTCGCGGATAAGAAATGACTACACAAAGCCTACATGGACCTTCGGACTGACGCCACTAAAGCAGCCTCCTTCAGATGTTGGCGCCTTGTACAGCAACGGCTGCGGGAGATGCAGGATGCCTGGATAATCCGAAAGGCTGAGGAAATCAAGGGGTATGCGGACCGCAATGAAATGAAAAACTTTTTCAAAGCCATCAAGGCCATCTACGGCCCGTGTATCAAGGGGTCCGCACCGCTGCTCAGCTCTGACGGCACAACACTGCTGACAGCGAAATCGAAAATTCTGAAGCGCTGGGCCGAGCACTTCAGAAGTGTCCTTAATTGCTCATCAGCCATCTCCGATGCTGCCATTGACCGGCTCCCTCAAGTGTACACGAACAATGACCTAGATCTGCCGCCTTCCCTACCAGAAACCATCCGGTCCGTGCAGCAGATTTTCAGCGGTAAAGCACCGGGATCCGACGCAATCCCACCGGAAGTCTACAAGCACGGTGGGCCCCGGCTGATGGCAGAATTCACAACACTATTCCAGATGTGGTGCCAAGGACAATTTCCTCAGGACTTCAAAGACGCGACCATCGTTCATCTCTACAAACAGAAGAGAAACCGGCAACACTGTGATAATCACAGAAGCATCTCGTTGCTCAACATCGCCGGGAAGATCTTCGCCCGTATCCTTCTCAATCGTCTGAACGGTCACCTAGAGCAGGGCCTGCTCCCGGAAAGCCAATGTGGCTTCCCCGACACCATGGAACAACCGATATGATCTTTGCTGCCCGCCAGCTACAAGAGAAGTGTCAGGAGATGCGAACTCATCTATACACTACCTTCGTGGATCTGACGAAAGCCTTTGACGCCGTGAATCGTGACGGACTGTGGAAAGTCATGGAGAAATTCGGCTGTCCACGCACATGGTGCGTCAGCTTCATGACGGGAGGACGGCGCGCATCACTGACAACGGGACGGTATCCGAAGCATTCGCAGTGACCAACGGAGTGAAGCAGGGCTGCGTATTGGCTCCACTCTGCGCAGTCTCATGTTCTCGTCTATGCTGATGGACGCCTACCATGATGAGCAGCCTGGGATCCACATCGCCTACAGAAGTGGCGGGCACCGTCTCAACAGGCTTCAACACGAGTGTCTACGACTACAGTATATGACTTGCCTCTTCGCGGACGACTGCGCCCTTAACACCGTGCTCCCCGAATCAATTCAAACGTTGCTCAACTCAAAAATGTGGAAACCTTCGCTTATCTGGGAAGCACGCTGTCACGCAACACGAGAATCGATGACGAGGTTGCCCAACAGATCTCCAAAGTTAGTCAGGCCTTCGGCCGGCTGCAGGCCTCCGTGTGGAATCGCCACGGTATTCACATGAACACCAAACTGAAGATGTACAAGGCCGTCGTCTTGACGACACTCCTTTACGGAGCGGAAACATGGACCGTCTACTCGAACCAAGCCAGGAAGCTGAATCACTTTCATCTCAGCTGCCTCCGCAGAATACTGAAGCTGAAATGGCAAGACAGGATCCCGGACACGGAAGTCCTGGAGCGGACCGGAATCCTCAGCATCCACGCCATGCTGAGGCAAGTGCACCTGCGATGGAGCGGCCATCTGGTAAGAATGGACGACAAACGACTACCCAAACGACTTTTTCTACGGAGATGTCGTTACGGGTGCTCGCCAACAGGGAGGTCAAAAACGACGCTACAAGGACACATTGAAGAAATCGCTGAAGCAACTGCAAATCAACCCGGTGACCTGGGAGGACATCGCTCAAGATAGACCGGTACGGAAAAGATCCGTGAAGACTGGTTCAGCAATCTATGAGGCCAACCGGATCACCGCCGCCAAGACCAAAAGAGCGGCACGAAAGTCACCAGCGCCCCGGACCAATATCATCGATGCCCAGGCCCTGCCAACATGCCCGCGCTGTCAACGCATCTTCAATTTACGAATTGTCCTTGTTGGACATATTCGGACGAAATGCACAAACAATCCAAAAATTCCAATTTCTACGTCAATTTCTGCCAACCTTCCATAAGAATACCCCACCCTCACTCCTGGAATCAATTCCATTACTCCCACCATCATAGAGACCACATCCCTCTACTCATCGCCTGTTACCCCCACCGTCGCAACCACCACCATTTTCGCCTTCACTACCACCACCAACACCATCAGCGATGGGGACTCTCTCCTAAACTATGGTAAATGCGACCGCACATTCACCTCATGCATCGGCCTGGTCGGTCACTTGCGATTCCATCGTACATAGACTGGTGAACCAGTGCCTGGAGCACCAACACACAGCAGAGATTGTCGACTACACTGTCATCACTGTCCTTTCGTATTGACTCATCGCATGGGCCTTTTCGGTCACATTTGCATCCATGACAGCGGAAATCACTGCAATGCCGACAACACCGATACCCCATGCATACCATCTGCTCCTGCCATTCTTACCGCCACTGAAACCCCCACTGGTGAAACCAGTGCCCGGGACTCCGACATAGAGTCGACGCACCCGCCTTCACTGCCCTCACTGCTCCCGCACATTTGCACACCGCATGGGCCTATTAGGACATATGCGCCTCCACGACAACCTGTGGTAAACCACCGGATGCTAAGCCACATCAGCGCACACCATCTACACTAATACATAGACAACACCCTCACAATCATCATTATGTACCTGATAAAATCACGGTTTCCTAGACGACGTGGCTTGGAAGGCTGCCAATCTGACGCTTACACCAGACCACGCCGTCGGCCCAGAGTATGTGTTGTGTGGGTTGAGTGGCTGACCAGTGAACCGGGAGTCAGACGGCGATGGCTCCGCCATATCCCCTGAGTAAGTAAATTCTGGTATGTGCGTTATGTGGGCCAGGTCGTGCTGTGGCACGCGAAGACGGGTACGCCGACCCGTCAGCCAATGCGCCCACTCCCACCTCAGACAACTGACTGGCTCGGAGGGCGGTTTGATTATGGAGGTGTGGGAGAGAGTGATGTCAACAGCTCAGCGCATTTTCCTCACTATAAACAATCTGAAGCGCTTGAAACTATCACGGTGCGCTAAATGCTGTGGTTTGGAAGGTTGCCAACTGACGGGATAACTCGGACCGCGTGGTCAGCCCAATGTGTGTTTTGTGTGTAGTGGCTGACTGGCAGAATGAGAGTCAGGCTGCAATGGATCCTTCTTAATGTGGCCATTATGGCACTTTAACTCCGTGGGATCCAAATCAGGTGTGGTGGTACACCCAGGGGCAGCTCCGGCCGCGCCATCTATCTGCGCCCTCTCCCATCTCCGGTCTTCTTGAGTCTGTCATGACACCGGGCTCAGGTGGGGGAGGAGGAGAGAGTGCGGTTAGATGCACCACCCTTCCATGGAGCATACGGTGGACATCGTCGAAATCGACGGTCTAACTGTCACATAGCTGGCATATCCGAAGAATTTGCTAGACTAATGAGCGAATTTAGGATTGACGTGGCTCACAGACCGGAAGCGACAATCAGCCGACAACTCATGCAACCTAAATACCCAATCCCCTTTAACCGAAAATCCGGCGTAATTTACCGGATAGACTGCCATTGTGGTCGAGCCAATTATGTTGGCGAAACCGGCAAACGGGTTTGCACGATAATGCACGAGCACGAGCTCGCTGTGAGACGGAACGATAAAAATTCCTTGGTAGCCGCTCACGCGTCCTCGCCAGGGCACGGCTTTAGCATTTGTAGCGTGAGAATATTGGGTCAGTCAGACGACCGAATTTCACGCTAGTTGCAGGAAGCGTGGCACTCGACCGCGGAATCGATCAATAGACATATAAACCTGCCAGCTGTGTATCAGGCCCTGCGCGAACAAATAAATGGTGCCGATGAAGGTAATACTTGGCAGAGGTGATAGAAATAGGCAGGGAGCTGTGCAGTCTTTTATTCCTTGACGATGGGCTCGTGTGAGAGTTCGAAACGTCGCATGAATAAACACCTGGTCCCAGAGAACGCCTTCCCGTCTTCTTCCAAACGATAACCTGGGCCTCGAATATTCTCTAACATTTGGAATATATATATGTTCCGTTGTGCCCTAGAGCTCACTTGAGAGCCCTCGAAGGCGGTCGCATAGCGACGTGTAGCATATTTTGACAAAGTGGAACCAACATAGACAAGGGAGACCGTAATGGCCATTTCTGGCTTTTTAGCCGTCATCAGTCAGTCACACCCGATCCCAAGTGTGGCACACTTGGGATTCGCTATGCGACCACCTACAAGGGCTCTAAAGGGATATCCAGGGCACAGCGGAACATACATGTTCCTTAAGGAGATCGGTCAGCCGCACACTATCATCATATTCCCGATAGTACCCGACAAAAAAAGGGCCCGTGTCTAAAGGTTAGAGCGTTCGACTCAATTACCACAGGTTGCGAGTTCAAATTCCAGGTGGTCCACACTCAAGATTGAATATGACTGGCTGATGACGGCTAATAAGCCAGAAATGGCCATTCCGATCTCCCTTGTCTTTGTCAGTTCCACTTTGTCAACATATGCTACACGTCGCTATGCGACCGCCTGCGAGAGCTCTAAAGTGAGCTCCAGGGCACAACGGATCATACCTGTTCCTTAAGGAAATTTGTGAGCCGCACACTATCATATATATATATATATATAAATTCATTGCTGACAAAGATAGGTGAGGATAGCGTGGTAATTTCTGGCTTATTAATCATGAAAGAAAAAAGTCCGGAAAGTTAAGTTTTACTCGTAAATTTTCAAGCTGATTACGTTACCCTTCGTCAGACAAACTGAATTCTGAGGGATGGATGCGTTGGTGTTTGAGGGCGCAGAAAGAGAGAGAGAGACAAACGTCTTTGCGAAGGGCGGTTGTGTCTCGTGTTTCGATGGGTACCGTAGATTAGGAGAGGTGTTGCGAGTCTCATTTGTGGTTAACCTTTTTGGAGAGGGGAAGGGGTGTGACTGGCATATCAGTGATATTCTATATGTCAACGCATGCATTAGCTGTTTTTGTTTTTAAGTTGGGCACCAGTCGGTGACATTGAGGTCAACATGGTGTTTGATGCTGTTCTTATTAGAGTACCAAGCCTCGGGAAATTCCCGTCAGTTCAGTGTTAACCATGGCGATCACTTCAGTATCCTCTCAATTGAAATGGATGTCACTATCGAGAGCGTGCGCAAACACGATACATAAGGGGTCACGTTGACGGATAGCTAGGTTGTGTTCGTTTATGCGAATCCCAAATAATCAACCCATGTGAATAATATAAACGCAAGGATAGTTAGCGAATGAGATACAGAAGAATAAGAAGATGCGATCACTGGAACATTAACTCCATTTGCCCGGCGTTTCGGATTTTCACTCGAACCCATCATCAGAGGCAGTCACAGATATGGGTTGTGGAGGCACAACGAGTGCAGTATTTATAGAACTTGGTTGCCATGCGACCACATGCATATTATAATTAACAGGTCTCACAATCACCGCTGGGGGTAGTACTTGAGGCGATGCTGGCTTGTCAATCTGCGCCCGAATCGTTAACAGCTGCAAATTCATAATCATTGTTGAGTGTTGGTGTGAACACTACTCACTACTCTGAAATTTATGGTCATCCACGCCCTCCACCCAGGCAGTCTCAGCACAGAATACGGCAGTGGGAGATGATAGGGCTTGTTGCTAGACTGCAAGCCCGAAAACCATAGCTCGAGTAGTTCGCGACCCAAGTGGCTGTCACCTACATCCCCTTTATGTCAAACAGACAATTTCCGGGAACTGACCGTACGGCTACAAGTTGCCAAGCCTTAACAACCACCTTCAGGTGGAGAAGCTAAGGCGTAATAAAAAAAATACGTCCATCGTTGGCTCTTGATCTACCTGTTAGACTAGGAGCACTCATACGGTAAACGAAGTGCACTGAAAAATATTCAGCCCTTGTAAAGTACTTAGCACTTTGCTTTTATCCCTCGTGACCTTCAGTGAGCAGAACAGACAGGAGCAGCTCTCGCGGTAGAGGGTCAGCAATCCTATGCTGCTTTGTTTTCAGCAGGTCGATTGTGACTGAGGAGAGCATTATGAGGGAAATACTCTAGGAGCTGGTCTTCCGGCTACGTATGAAACCGTTCTGTCTACGGGAGTTTAGGTAACCTAAAAACGCGAATGAAACTCCCTTTAAAACAAACGTGGACATGATTACGTGCAAGTCGTAAACAGCGACTAAACTCTTACGCAAGCAGGACCAACTAGACTTCCGGTTTTAGACCTACCGCGTAGTTCTAAAAGAACTGATTGAATTGAAAATAACGGTTTTGGGGGTTATGACCATTTATGTTCGACTCCGAAGTTTCTGTGAATGCCTAGGTCATATTCCACTACCTTCTGTCGAATGACCTTCTGCTTGATATTCTCAGTATGCTGATGGCAGTGAGGGATGAGCTTTATTTTAAAAGTAAAATTCCTAAACTTTCGCCAAAGAAAGTTCTATATTCACCATAAATCAGATTGGGCACACAAACCGCATAATACCGGAAGATCATAAGCTAACGGCCGAGGACTGCAACTATCGACATCATGAGACTCCAAAGGTAGATCAAATTGGATTTCCTTCAAAAGGATTCCAACGGCGGTTCAGTTTCAAAAGTCCGCCTTTAAGGGCCTCAAAAACGGGACTTGGTGTCGAAATAAGCAAGAAAACGGGCGGTCGTAGGGCTCAGGGTACGCGTTAATAAGGCAATGCAGGACCCAAGTGAGCATATAACCACTGTCATACATGAGAGGCTGTGGTGGCGATGTGTTGGACGGCGCATCAGCCACTGCAACAATTTCAGCATTGGCCGGTCAAGGGGCTTGGGCAGTCGACTGGTACATGCGAGGGTGGAGAGAGAGAGAGAGACTGGGGAATCCATCTCCACGGTACATAAACTCCTTCATCACTTTCACAAATCGGATGCACTTAAATCCATCACGATTCCAGTTGACGGGGTATCTCTGTTCTTCTCAGGAATCGGTATGAGGCTGTGAGGGCTTTACTCCCAGGCGTCTGTTGTAACGCAGTGCGTCTCGCGTGTCCTTGCACGGGTGCACCAGCGACAGTCTGGTTCTCTACTAATCACAGCTGTCCAAAACCGGCCAATCAAAGCCACGACTATGCATTCCGAGGTTTACCTAGCCGACGCTATTTTCCCTTCTGATCGTTGTTTGAGTAACCTGAATTCGCAAAACCCAGCTTTTGCGTCCTATTACAAGTACATCGCGGGTTGGAGTTGTTATGACCCGGCTTGTTTCTAATAAAACACTCAACCCGTATGCGTACTCGACTATTGTCTCGAGCCTCAACACGGCAGAGAAAGAAAACACGACTGGCAGCGAGAAAATGTATTGAAATCCTGTAAGTCATTCTCATTGAAAACCTGTGTGTATTTATGGCATCCCGTTTGGGTCGGCTAATATTCTGTCCAATCCGAGCAACTTCTCGCAAACCTGGGCCAATCAGATGCTAAGGTAGCACTGTGCCAGCAGCCAGTACGGGGCGCTGCCGAGCGTACTTTCGCGACATACCCCGTGAGGGACGTGCGCACGCACTATTCTGAGATGGACCCTTCCACCTTCAGAGCGCGAGTGCAGTAGTGGCAGTTTTGGCCGAATTCGGCACACAGTTTTCGTTTTGCGCTCGAGTCAGCCTGCTGACTTACGACGGTCGACATCTGAAAATTTCTCAAATCAGGAGACAGAGAAGACAGATAAAAGCCCAAACCTTAACTGGGGAGCAGAGAGTTAACACGCAGAGCCGCAAGCAGTTACAGCAAGCGTTCTCATCAGGTAAGTGTCAGCCGAAGTGCACGCGCCCACGACTTCGTCCGGCTGCGGCCAATCGTGAAGAGTGAAATATCTATCAGTGCTATTGCGCAGCAAGCCGAAAGTTGAGAGGCGCGCGTTCAGTGCCTTTCACGGGCATATTATGCTCCGCAAACAGGCCGCGCGGTCGATGCACTGGACCAACACGGGTGCTAGATCAGGGCTCGGCAAAAATTATTGAGGAGGCGCACCCATCAAAAATGCTGCACATGGGGGAGTTTTTGACACACCTGGGTACGGGTTTCGCCCACACCAGCCAAACGCGGCCTATTTCGCTTTCGATCTTCCTGACTAGCTCATGACACCAGGCCCGGATGGGTGACGAGGAGGACGAGGAGGAGGAGGAGGAGGAGGAGGGGAGGGAGGCGAGAGTGCGGAAGGTACTACACAAGTTTACAATCGCAATAAACTAATTCAAGCGCCAGTCACCGTCCCTGATCCCATCATGCTGTGAGGCCCACAGTTGACATGTGCCGAAGCGCCAAACCATCTTGCCTTTAGCTACCTGTTCGCTCTTCTTTAACTGCACCGATCGTTTTACTGAACGTCAACGACTCGAAGCTAGCCATCGTTTGACGTTCAATTATTAGTTCTTGCATAAATCCTGTCTTGTCCTGAAATCAGTGGTGTGCGAGTAGGGTGATTGGTGACATTCGCTTTCGCAACAGACATCGCCAGCACTGACGATCAACCTGACGTGTATGCGGATCGAAGGTGACATGGATAAGCGGCAGCGCTGATGATCGTGACAAGAGGCAGCTACAAGCCATACTGATAATTTGATCAGGATCAGAGTAAGGACAGGGAGTTAAAGTTGAAATACGTGAACGGGACGCGAACATGCAACCTTCGGATTTGAAATCAGCAGTGCTTCTCTGTGGCAAGTGAACTCACCTGATCCTGCATATGCGCTCACTGTGCAACTTCAGGCAGCCAGGATGACTTGTATGGCCGAGTAACTCAGGATATGGTAACAGGAACCGCCAGTAATGCATGGGACCTTGCACTGAATTCCAGGGAACTTCGATTAGGATTAAAGTGAGGGTTAGGGCTAAGTTTAGAGTTAGTTTTAAGGTTATGTTTCATCTTACTTGTAAGGTTTGGCTTTAAAGGGTAGAGCTAGGGTTGAGATTAAGGTTACAGTTTAGCTTTATGCTAGGTTTAATGTTAGAGTTAAGCTATGGGGATTTTACCCTTCCAGATATTATCGCAAGGCAACCTATGCTAAGTAGGCAAGTTTTCTAATTTCCGTATCCTGATAAGGCGGCCATCCATGTCATCCTTACCCTTCAGGCCTTCCGTTGCATCTTTTTCTCCTCCTCCTCCTCCTCCTCCTCCTCCTCCTCCTCCTCCTCCTCCTCCTCCTCCTCCTCCTCCTCCTCCTCCTCCTCCATGTCTTTCAGTCCAAACCGGGTATTTTCTCAACCAGGTGGTGCGATGTCTGATTATTATTTTCGCAGACTGCTACACACCGAAGAACTCCAAGTCACACCTTTTAAAAAAACAGGTGACACCCACTTCAAATTTATATTTTAAATTGCAGGTCCTTGCTAAATACAATGTTTTCATGGCGTTTATCCACTGTCCAGACATTGCTCTTTTGACCGAGACATGCGCAAGACCTCAGCTTTCTCCTCCCCATTATAACCATATTCGAAACTGTTTCCAAAGTAGTCGGGATGTGATTTTGCATTAAGATGGAGAAAATATTTTAATCTCAGGCTTTTTTCTTAGCCAGAATGACTGCTGGCTCCAAGTTTATCTAGCGAATAAATGTGTTTTAATTTGTTGCTAAAACCTTTTATCCACCCCCTCGCCACAACGAGGGTGTTTATGTTTGTTTCTCGGAGGCGTTTCATGCTGCAACCGATTAACTGGGACTTCGTACGGTTGTGATCATGCCTGATTAAGCCGGCCACGATGAGCTACGCATCGTACCTCATCATGCGTAATGATCTGCAGTAGCAGATCCGGACAGCTCGATCCATTGTCTTCGCCAGCAACGAATTCTGAATACCGAAGGTCCATGAACCACTTTCATGTCTTGGCGGACCCTTTCGAGCGAGGTCTTCGCTTGACTTTTTCTTCGATGTCTCCAGTTGTGCAGTCGTGCCGTATACAGGGCAGTAACACTGAGCTCTTGAGGTGCACGACGACAAAAGTGGCCAAACCATCTCAGTCGTCTTTCTTGGATGGCTTGGAATATTATTGCGATATTTTCGCAGCGAGTGCGGGGCGCCTCATTAAGGACGAATTTGGTGTACTTCTGTTATGAATCGACCTAATACCTAGAATTCACACGAAGCGCATGTTTGATCGACGGGTATCACAACCCCAACACGTAGAGCAAGAGAACACGATCGGTCAAGCGAAAGCTGCGTTTATGTATAGCATCCCGTTCAGATTGGCTATATTCTGTCCAATCCACTTCAAGAGGAAGATGGAGAAGAGCCGAGCAACCAATCAGATCTGATGGGGACAATGTGGCCACAGCCAATGCGCGACGCTGTCGGGCGCACGTTCATGGCTTGCAGTGTGGGTGACACACGTACGTGCTTTCCTGGGAGGTTAGCTCATCGCGGAAATGTAGACAGCCCCAACAACTTCACTCGAAAGGATGTTCCTTGATCATCACTGATAAATACCTGCAGTTTTCGCTTACCTTTCACGCTCGTAGCCCATCATTCCTAACCATAGCGGAGGCCTACTCGGACGGATTCAAGGTGTATGCGGGTCTTCGTGGAGATGGAAATTTCACGTAGACTTTATTGGACCTCAGCTTCGAGTCAACCACAGCCTGGAATCGCTCGTGAAGGGCAACAGCGAAGACATTCACAGCAGCCTTGATGAGGCTTATACCACGATAGTTCTCGTACTTTGTCTTATATCCCTTCTTGAAAACAAGTACGAAGGTGCCCGAGCTCCAGTCATCATCTTCCAGTCCTCGCTAAGTCACCTCCTGGAGCCAGGTCTTCAGCGTGTCGAAAGAAGACTTGCAGATTTCAACGTGAATACCCTCCTTTCCAGGCGTCTGGTTGTTGTGCAATCCCATCGACAAATTCACCCTCAGAAGGAGGGTCTCACGACACTGCAAAGGCTGGAGAGTGGTAAAACTCCGCTTGGTGTGATGAGTTGATCGTTGAAGTTGAAGAGTTGCTCAAAATGTTCACTTCTGTGATCGACCTCGGCCGAGTTTTCAGTAATAAATCCGCCATTCAAATCGCAAACAAAGTCACTCCGTGCAGAGGCTTTGCCACTAGTTTGGCGGATAATTATTTAAGGTTTTCGATTGTCACCAGCGTTTGAAGCCGGCTTCGTGGAGGTCGCTATTTCAGCCCAATATTTTTTCCGGTCCTCTCGAGGAGATTTTGCCTTAAGTTCTCGGAGTTAGCGGAAGGAATCATCACTGCGATGCCTGGTTTGAGCCGTCTGAGCTGAGAACTGCAGGGTTTTCCCACTGATTCAGTCACCGCGGCGTCGCTGTTTATATCCTAGAATTTTCTCAGCTGCCCCATAGACTTATGAGAGATTAACTTTCGAGCGTGTGTGAACTGGAGCATGCTTCAACCCAGGGGCGATACCAAGCCTCTTTTTCTTTCGGGAAATTGTGCTAAAAACTTCCCTGACATAATGCGAGCGTACTTGAGCTCTGGTTAGCAAAAACTGAGCTTAAGCAATGAGGTTATTCAGGAGAAAAAGAGACAGCTCGAGGGATAATCGGGATGCGGAGTAAGAATCGTCGGCCACGAGGAGAGCGGGATATGGCATGCAGAATTCTCTTCCGCACGACGGAGTGGGGTTGGAGAGGGAGGCAGGGGGTAAAACGGCAGTTTGCAGCTGACAGAAGAATCCTCCGGCTGACAGACAGCAGAATCGACAGCCCTCCCCTCGGGATTAGACAAGGCAGCGCGCGGAGGGCAGAGAGGTTGGAAGGAATGCCCTCGCTGCAAAAGAGGAATTTAGTGTATTCAGTAGCCAAAAGGTGTGGGAGCTCCACTGAATAATGCAGCAACTCGGACAAGAGTTCTTTTACACAAATAATGAATTGGTGTAGTGTTTACGCACCTGGATAACTACTTACGTCAGAAAATAGCGTTAACAGACGATATATGACTATTCTTAATTGTACGTGCCAGGGGGGGGAAAGATAAGATGACCTCGCGATAGCTACTGCACCGAAGACGGCAAAGAGGGTTCCAACTAGAAAGAGGCTTAAATTAACGATAATTTAATTGCTAAAACAGTTAAAATAATTCTTTTCATAATATATGAATATGTCTAGGTTCGACGTTTGAGAATTTGCTGATGCCCAAATAAGATGACGACGAAGGCTGTTGGATGGGCTAGCCTTTACCAAGGCAGAGAGTTTAGATGCAGCACCACAAGCAATTTTAGCTAGCGGTTCCACCAGACAAATTTCAGCTGAAGTGCATCCGCTTGAGCTTCGCTCAGCTTCGACCAATCGGTGAAGTGCGAACTATGGATTATCGTCACGGCGTTGACGGAGGTTGAGTCCTACGCGCGAACACAGTGCTTGACAGGCGAAAGTGACATGGGTAAGCGCCGGCACTGACAACCGCGAGAGCGGGCAGCTACATATCCACCGATGGTTGAAGTTCGTTATCGTGGAGCGTTGTGATAGGTTAGATGTCGGGATATCAGGTGTGCACTTCTTTTGACATAAAAGATGGTAAAACCGATTCATATTTTTCCGCTCACCAGTCCCCAGGAGGCCAATTGTAAACTATCTTCATTCTAGTTCAGGTTTAATACACACCTTTACAGAAACAGGTTCTATTTATTGCTAATTTTAATTTCCTTTTCAGTCTGCAAATGACTGAGCCAATCAAATTATCGCCCATGGGTTCCCCTATCTCCAGCTTACTTATAGAATTGGCCTCTAAAGACTTGGAGAATTTTGCTCGCGACCACTATTAACTTACATTTTAGCGCCAATACGCGGATAATCTTTGCAACATAACTGAGAGGGGCAGGATATTTAGTGTGCAGAAATCATTTAACAGCACATTAACCCGACATTCACTACACAAGAGTGGGAGATAAGGCTTTCCTTAACGTTCTCGTCATGCGCAACACTAATGATACAACTTAGCACCTCGGTTTTTCAGAGGGCAACTAAAACAACCGAGATCATCAGCTACCATAGCAAACATCTGATTCTACTGAAACACGACTGTGTTAGGGCCCTCTTCCAAAGAGCAAAAATGCATCACATGAGGATATCTCCGTGACCAAGTAGCATGTGTCGGCTACACAAAACAGGCTTATCAGGCTCCCAGGAAAGACAAACGGGTGTGACGGAACGTATACGAAAGTTCGACCGTCCATTTCGACAAGGTTCACCGTGGGCCTCACAGCGCAGTGAATTGCGTGTGATCTACTTTATCGTGATGGAAGACTTTCCCTGCATCTACCGCACTCTCTCCTTCACCAACATCTGGGCCCGGTGCTGTAACCAAGTCAAGAAGAACGGATGTGGGACAGGGTGCAGGTGGCTAATGCGGCGGAACCCGCAACCAAGCGTGCCACCACATCGGCCAGTATCCCACTGGAGGGGAGCGCCTTAAAGGGCCACAGTAAGAAGGAGCCACTGCATCACTCGGCCACTCCACTGAAACACGCACTGGTCCGAATGCGAGATCTGAGTTGTCCCGCTAGTTGAAAACTTTCCAAGCTACGGCTTTTAGTGCACCATGATCATCTCAGGAGCGTTAGCTTGTTAAACAGGCTGAGACGTTGACCTCGCTTGCTGTGACCTTTCCCGTGCACCAGTCAATTGTCGAGTCAGTCGACCAATTGGTGCTGAGATTAGGAGAGGCAGCTGACAGAGCTGTAAACATATATATATATATATATATATATAT
>WEDG01004243.1:0-12588 GCA_017591395.1 Schistocephalus solidus
CGTTTTCTGTTGTCGCTGTCCTTCTTTTAGATGCAGGATGGCTTCCCCAAACGCCATCCGTAGGGTTTTCCTTAAGCGTGAAGCATACGTGTTTACGTTTTTCGTTCAAAGCGCAGGTTAAAGGTGAAGGTCTTCAGGGAGTTGCATCTCCCGGCCACATTTGAGGAAAAAAAGGATATGGTGTGTGGTAGCATGTACCGTGAATCGGTAAGCCATCATGCTGGCTGGTAAAGTGTCGTCCAAGGCGATTGTGGCATTCCTATGCTCTTAGAAGGTTAAGGAGGCTCCGATTGGTCCATTCGACCTGACCATTACCCTGTGGGTGGTACGCCATCGAAGGTGTTTTCTTTATTTTTAAGAATTTGCAAAGATTGAGTATGACAGCATTTTCGAATGACGACTCTCGATCCGAGTGGAGTAGGTCCGGCGTTCTCCAACGACAGACCCAACTATTAAAGATGGCTTTGGCCACAGTGACCGCTGATACATCAGGCAGGAGCACCGCTTCCGCCATTTTGGTAAAGAAATCCACCATGACTAGGATGAACTTATTTCCTTTAGCAGATGGTGCGATCGGTCCAACAAGGGTAACCCCTATCCTCACCTAAGGATAACCTGTTCTAATTGGTTGGATGGTGGCTCTTCACGATTGGTTGGGTGACTTTGAAGCCAAACAGAACCTGCACGACTTAATTGCGCCCTGAATGTCACGTTTTTGGTTTGCCAAAAGCTGTGTCGTCGAAGGGCCCACTCGGATTTGTGAATTCCAGAGTGGCCCAGTTCTGTATGCACCCATTCCACTACGTCGTCCACCATCGAAAAGCGGTAGTACCACACGCTTTGGATACTATTCGCTGTCACGGTAGAAAAGGACACCGTTATCGATCAATAGTTTGTCCCAGCGGCTGTGGAGACATTGGGTTTCGTAGCTATATCCCGCTAGTTCCGACTTGCTGAGGGGCCTGGCGTTGCATACCTTCCTGTTGTAAATGGTGGATATATGCGGATCGTCTCTCTGAGCTGCAGCCCAGAGTAGGCGCTGGTCGCTTTGTAAGGTGACGTCAGTGCATGACGGGCATTCACCGTGAGGGCGAAGTGGTTTCCTTGAGGGAGCATCCACATTTCCGTGCTGGCGAACCCGGTCAGAACACGCATTTGAACTCGTATTCCACCAGTTTTTCCTGCCAGTGAGTGACTTGCCCCTCATGATTCTTAAAATTCCACAACCACGTCTGATCGGTGCGCACGATGAACGGCTGATACTGCAGGTACGGCCGAAATTCTTCAACAAAGTATGTTAATGTTAGCATCACTTTGCGCGTCACGCAATAATGACGTTCTGCCTTAGTCAGTGAACCACTGGGAGAAGACAGTGCCTATTGCTTTATCGCTAGGGTCAGTATCTAAGAGAAATTTTCCAGCATCAGGGCTGATGTTATGGAAAACTTGAATCGGAGACGAGCAAAGCTTATCCTTCAGCATCTGGAAGCTGGTAGAAAAGTCAGCAGCCCACTTGAATGTGACATCTTTCTGTGTCAGATTATGAAGGGGACTTGCAATATGAGCATAGCCCTTGAAAAAAGGCGATTGCACGAGGCAAGTCTTTAAAAAATTCAAACCTTGGATACAACATTAGGAGTTGGCCAGTCACGAATTTGCCTTACTTTCTCATTATCAGTCTCTATGCCATTGGCAGAGACAACATGGCCTAGAGCATTTGATGCGTGGCTTGATTAATACACACTTACTTGGCTTAAAGTGAGACCAGCCTGCCTGTGGCTATCAAAAAGAGACCTTGATTATCGAGGTGGTTGTTAAAATCCTTACAGAGCTCGATTATATCGTCCATATTTACAAGACACGAGATTGGGATCAATTCGGCAAGAACCTGATTCATTAACCGTTGAAATGTACTAGGGGCATTTGCCAACCCGAAGGGCATTGTCTTGAATTCTTTAAAGGTCTGAGAAGCCAGCAAAATGTGTCTTTTCTCTGTCAGCGGGCCCTTACTTCAACCTGTTAGTAGACGGAAGTTAAATCAAGTGTTGAAAACATGGTATTATCGGCGAGCGTGTCCAACGTCACGTCAAGTCGCGGAACTGGAAAGGAATCGTTCTTATTCATTACATTAATTTTCATATAGTCAATGCATTTGACGGCGCCCAAGCCACTTTGTTTCCTTGCAAGCACTATCGGTGATGACCAGGCTGAGCTTATCGCCAATAAGGGCATTCAATTCATTCTGATAAAAGATTAGAAGCCACCTAGGTGGGATCCGGATGGGTCGTGCGTCCCCCGTGTCAATGTAATGCTTCGTCATATTTTTCCTACCCGTAGACTTTCCGTCCCTGTCAAAGATGACTTTAAATTCTTCAAATAAATCACCTAACCCCCTAACACTGTTCTGATCAATATGCCTTGGACTGAGTTCCTTAGCATTAAAGGCACCTGTGTACACAGGTCACCTAACTGGTCTAGGACTACGAGGAAGAAAGGGAACCTTAACAGATGCTTTGTGCAGGAGACGCCTACTGAAGTATACAGATCATTTAAACTTAATCAAAAAATCTTCACCAGTTATATAATCCCAATTTATATCTGGATAACAATGAATTTGTGGATGAAACTTACTCCAGCTAAATCCAGGGAAAATTCCACCGGATGAGTATGTCAAAGGTAAGCACCGTTAGCCGTGTGAAGGGTTACGTTGGGCCTATCACCGTACCGAATCTTAGTCTGGAATTCAAGGAAAGGCTGCTGACGAACTAACAAACAACCAGCGCTGGAATCTAATAAATACGAAAGTCTAGTGCTACCTACGGAACCTCAGACTAGAGGGCAATTAGTAGAGCCGAAACATGATATAACCGTATCCGGAACGAGATATTACTCACCGTCACTGAGTCCTGGGCCTATGTTAATGGCCTGGACGGTGCGGCCGGCTTGGGGCCTGTTTGGCCATCGCGTCTTATGCCAATGCCACTTGTTTCGGCGGGGATAGGAGCCGCCGGAGCAGGTTTGCCAAGGCGTTTGGTTGACGGCGTCGTGGGAAGAGTGGGGCTAGATGGCTGTGACCGCGGAGGTTGTTCGCAGGCGGCCTGAAGGGCTTTCTCTTCACGAGCCAGGGCAAGGGCCTTCTTGAGGGTTTGAAGGCCGATCGCGCGAAAGGATCTTTCGGATTTGAGGGTCACGGATGCCAGCAACAAGCTGCTCCAGCACCCGAGTGTTCAGGGCATTGCGACCATGGTGGGGAAAGCCCTCCGACCGCAAAATCGAAAGTCCTGCTGGAAGTCGTTGACTGACTCCCCGGCTGTTGATAATGACGTTGGAAGGCTGATTGCAAGACCGAAGGGTGTTCCGAACTCCCAAGGATCTCGCGGAGGCAGTCGAGGACAACCGATAGTGTTGAGGCCACCAAGATGTCTGCTGAGGGGGTGAGGTCATAGACCTCAACGTACAACAAAGCCAGTATGACCCCACTCTGCGCCTTTGCATCAGCACCTTGAAGGTTATCTTTTCATCGGACCTCCCAGCAGAACGAAATCCTTGAAACATGTCAGATTCTCTGGTGGGGGCGCAGAGTACTGAAACGCACTGAGCTTCTGCACCTCCTCGATTAGTTCCCCACTAAGTTGTCGACCATGAAGAAAGCGACAACGCTGCCACCAATTTGTAACGAGCCCCAGAAGGAGTTCGTCACGCCCCAAGAGGGAAAGGAAGACGTTGTGTGTACAGTATACTAATAACGTAAGAACAGTGAGAAGCTATGGACAAGGGAAAATCTAGGCACAAAAATAATCTAAGTCCGAAGGACGATTGTCCAGCGGAGATCCAGGAGGAACGAAAGACGGTATGCAATGAGGAATTCCTGATCCTCAGGCTCGGCCGAAAACGGGGGTCCTGGATTTTCATTTCTCGCCCATTATTATAACATCTCCATTGACAAGGTCGTATCCCATCGGTTATGATTGGTTGAGATGGATTGAGAAAGTGAGATTAAACAAACTTAAGCTAGGTATATTTTCCTTTCATGAACATTTAAACTATATTTTTATGTTTTAAAACTTTATTATAAACCTTAATCATGGTTAAGCGCTAGTCGTTTAAGTAGAATGAAGAATCGCGCGCGTGCCCCTTAAGAAGCGCATTTTCCAGAAGTTTCTCCGAACGCGCGTGGTTTAGGAGCTTTCTTCCTGGAACACAGGGTTACAATTTTCTGCACTGCCCCGAGTTTGAGGAGTGTCCTTCAAGGTACCGTGCTAGTGCCTTTGTTGTTCTTATTTTACATAAATTATATTTCATCGATAAGTTAACATTCTCAATCCTATATTTATGCTGAAAATCTCAAATGCATGTATTCCTTCTCTAACTCTACCACCGAACGATGACTAGAACAAATTCATTCGGACTAAGACGCACTTTCGGCGTGAAGCTCCACATGGCTCATGGAGTTCTCACCTTCTTAGTGTCACTACATGTGTTTTGCAGTTGTAAGGCTGCCACAATATGTTATTTTAAAAGGTTGTCCAATGACTGAATGTTCCTCGATCAAGTACGTGGGCTTAAGCTCGACCAATAAGTTAGATCTTTTGCCTCATGCTGAAAAAAATACGGCCAAAGCTGCTCAGATTTGCCGCTTATTTCTTAAAATTTATACCATCCAAAACTTAAATTAAGATTTAATCGTGTGCGTGTGCTTCCTTTTCTTGAATTTCGCTGTCCTTTCTTCGGTTTAAATGATCGAAGCTAGACGTTCAAAATTGAAAATGTCTAAAGACATTTCACAAAAAATCTCCTGTAGTCAACTCTTTTAAATAATTCCTACTCAACTAGATGCCAGCTGAGGAAGCTAAAATTTATTTGGGTCAGCACACTGGAAGCTTACTTTTGTGTCCTTTTTCGAGTAAATGATAGTTCGAATCTCCCCAAGGTTTCTGTCATTACCCCTGTTAGTCTTCCTTATAACCTATGAAATTCAGCACAGATTATACCTCTTGCTGCATCCTCCACGTATAAACTCTCTCTGTTCTTACCTTCTAGGTATAGCTTTTTGTGGAATAACTTACCAATTTAAATTAGGTTGTTTACAAGTCTATCAGAAATCGAGCGAAAACTACACATTTATCTTACCACTGATTCTATTTATCTTATCTTTTGCGAGCAGCTTTCTCTATAACTCGGAGAAAGGACCATTGGGGATTAAAGTGACCTACTTGAAACTATTTTTCTCTACCTCGAGTCCCCGGCGAACCATGATATCTCCTTATACCACCAGTCATTCAAAAGATAAAGTCATTCGGAAATACACAGTCTAAAATTTTTCCGTTTCGTTGGATACTTACCATCATCAGAATTAAATTTTGGATCCTAAGATGCTGAGGCCTCAAGTTTACCGACGCCTTTTTGCGAGATTTTGTTTCATGTGCCTTAGTGATTAAGAATGAACCATATAAAAGTTTCATTAGATCATTCTGAAATGCCACAGCAGTATACTGCCGTATACTGCGACATCCGCAGCAGTTCTGTCGCGTAAACTATGTAACAAGAACATAGCTGTGGGCAAGACAGATACCAGACTGCCGTAAACAGTAGCAGGAAATGCCTCCTATTACTTTCAGGTAACGAACCCTTTAAAACGACAATTCCTGGGTATATAATAAACTGCCTATATTCTGCACCCTTCCAAAAATCAAAATCGTTGACATTCCTTCCATGCTGTGAAAATTTAGCTGAAAGGTATGCATTCAATGACAGAAGACGGCGAGTAACTTAATCTACGACAGAGGATGGCAGTATGTGAGTATTAACTGACGAGCTCGTGTTTGACCTCCTATTCCGTAGCCACCAACTAATAAGCTTACGCACTGATTAAAGATAAAACTTGGTTAAGAGGATCTAATGGAAAGTTTGAAATGAGACCTAGGTTACAGGCTGTGAAAGGTAACACTGCTACCCTATGTGCGCCGTCCACTGCCTCGTTAAAGCCCTCGTCCTTTCTTTTCCTACAGTCATCTTCCAGGTAGACCACTTTCTCCTTATATACGCCAACGACATTGCACCGTTTGCATCCGTGATATGCATACACATTTTTGATTTGCGTCACGAATGCCCTAGCCGCTGCCTTACTGCCCTCTAGCGACCTTATTTCGTCTACTGTACGCCTAAAAAAGGCATGCACATCGAATGGCTTAACTTCCTCCGTGACTTCACGGAATATTTGGGCTTCCTCTTGCGCAATGTGCCTCTTTATTGTCCGCTTGGAAGCCTGTTTAAACATTAGTCACGGTTAGTTAAGAAAAAGCACATAAAGTAAGTGAACTAGGAATAAAAGAGCAAAAAAACAAGAAATTCACAAATTCAGTTACAAGTGCATTCACGTGCACGCAACGGCAAAGCAAAATGCAATGGCACCCTTCGCGTGTAAGGAGCGTTATCAGCCACTCGACCAATCAGAGCTAAGATGGCAAAAATCGATTAACCAATGAGCACACAAAGTGCCGTATCTTGACATGTCGTGATTACAGTATATCCGGGTGATATCGGCTGTTATTAGGGATTAGTCTACTCTACCCCTTACCTTATTTCCCTAAGCAGCTTTTTATCATACCCTCTTTTCGAAAATGGAGGCCTTTTGAACTCTGCCTCCATTTTTAAGGTAAGAGTTTTTATCACTGTTTATTTTCTAGTTCCCTATTAATTTCAAAACACCGCTGACTGTTGCCCTAACTGGATGACTTCAGCCTACATTATTAAATATTTGTACATTTCATCTGCACACATTGTCATAATTTTATTTCGTGACTAATGTTTGTTTTGACAGTGCCTTCCCGTTGCTAACCAAAGATAAATTCTAAATAAACCGGCAAAGATGAGTTAGACCAGATTTACCATTTTGGGCTTATGAGTTGTCATCATACAGTCATAGCCAATCCCAGGTGTGGATCACCCAATATTCGAACCCGCAATCATTGGTCATTGAGTTTATCAAGCAATGAGCCACGGGCCTGTTTTTTTGTTGGTCGGAAATATGATCGGAAATATGAACTACGATAGTGTGGTTTTCACCGATCTGGTTAAGGAACAAATTTGTATCGGTGTGCAGAGAAGCTCACTTAAGAGCACTTTTGAGCATTTCTATAGTGACCTGCTATATTTGTTGATAAAGTGGAACCGGGAAATATAAGGGAGAACGGAATGGCCATTTGTGGCTTCTCAGCAGTCATCAACCAGACATGTTTTAGCAATGTGCCACGTGTCCATTGATTTGTCGGTTGTGATAGCGATTGGGAAACTAAGAATATATAGGTTTCACCGATCTGGATAAAGAACACATTTGTTCCGCTGTTACTTGAAGATCAATTTTTACCCCTCATTGGCATTAACATAAGGACCGGAGGTATATGATGAGAAGATAATACAGAAAAAGACAATGGACGACGCAGAGGCCATTTCCGGCAATTATGTCGTCATCAGCCGGTGATACACAATCTCATGTTCGGATCACCCGAGGAAATAACCCGCATAATTTGCTCTTTGGGTTAGCAACCTAACATTTCGCCCCGCGGCGGAAATGTTTCGGTTGCGATCGGGGATAAGAACTATGAAAGTTTGGGGTTCACCGATCTGGATTAGAGAAATATATGTTCAACCATGTCTTTAAGCTCAGTTAAGAGCCCTCATGGACACAAGCATAGCGACTTGAGGTATATAAATAGAAGATGGAAATTAAAATGACAATGGAGAAGGCAGAGGCCATTTTTGGCAACCATGCCGTCATCAGCTGATCATACGAAATCCCAGGTGTGGATCACCCAAGATTATAAACCGCAATATTCGGTCATTGTATCAAAAATGAATTAACATCTAACATTGTGGCACCAGGCCGTTGTTTTTCCGTTGAGATTGGGGAAAAGAACTATGAACGTCTGGTGCTCACCGCTCTGGATGAGGGACACATATGTTCCGCTGTGCCTTTAAGCTCAGCTTAGAGCCCTCGCGGGCACTTGCATAGCGACTTGCGGAATATGATAAGAAGATGGAAGTGACAAAAACAAGGTAGACCCCAAGGGCCATTTCTGGGTTATAAGCCGTTATCGGCCATTGAAACCCAATCCTGGGTGAGGATCACCAGTGATAAGAAGCCACACTCTTTGTTTAATTAATTTAGCACTCAACCATTTTGCCACTGATCCAGGTGTGGATCACCCGATATAATAACCCGCAAAATTTGCCCATTGAGGTTACCAATCTACCACTACGGCCACTAGCATTCATTAGGTAAATTGGAAGCAGCATTATTCTGAGATTGGAAGATCAAACATGTTGAACACGTTTACCTTTAATTTTGGAAGGAAAAATTAAGTGATAAAATACCACATACCTGCACCACCTATGCAGAAATGCAATATGTATGCGGTGATAATACAAGCTTATTCATGAAGCTTAGGCCTCAGCCCCTTATGGTATGGCTTTCTAAAAGTGGATTATTTTGAAAGAAAATGAGTCCATAAAGCTTGGAAGGACCGAAAAACATAAAATTACAGTTGGATGTAAAAAAACTCTGTCTACTAAATTAAACTATAATTTGACAGCGTAATCAGATCGGAATAATTATTTATACCCAAAATTGGCAAAGTCCTTAGAAAACGAATAAATACATTTAAGGTCATAGGCAAAATTGAAGGTCGGCATTTTTGAAATATCGTCTATGCAAAGAATAAAGAGTAGAGGACCCAGAAGCGTGTTTTGGAGTACGCAATTCATTATCAGATGAGGCATCCAGTAGCTATTACCTACTATAATTCTTTGACTGCTGTAAGTCAAGTAGGACCCAGTGAAGTCAAGGAGAGGAGGCCGGATGTGGAGGGCTTGCAGTTTTTAAAGAAGACGTCCGTAAAGCAACCTATTGAAGGTTTTAACAAGTACAAAAAAGATCACATCCACTGATTGTTGCCCACTACGTGGGGAAAATAAACAAGTTTCGCGTGGTCTTCCAGGTAAAAAGGCGTGCTGAGTAGGGTTTAACACCTTATTAGCTAGGCAGAAATCAAGAATTTCATCGAAGATTATCTTTTTGAGAAATTTGCTAGAGCCGGAGTTTTATGAACGCCTCGATAGTTATTAACACCCGAGCGCAAATACCATCAAAATATGGAACCAAGTCAACTGTGTTGATGACGAAAAAAGTTAAAATTGAATATCGGCAAATTAAGTTGTCAGTCAAACAAATGACTTTTAAAATTTAATGTTTTCAAATGCCTGGTCCTCCACCCGAACGCCAGCCAAAATGTCATTAACAAAAATCAGCAGAATATTAACGGGACGGCCTTAAAAGTTACAGTACAACCAGTTGACCATCAGAAGGACTTGGATTTGGATTACATCGTCACTGAAACCAAACCCAAACCAAAAGATTACACGTCAGATGCCAGCAGTCCTCAGAAGTAATCATTGTGAGTGGCATCCAATATGGCTCAGTTTAGGCCCCTACAATTTTCCTTGTTTTCATCAATGACTGTGTCAGGGACCTTGACTGTGATTTCCTCCTGTTCGCTGACGAGATATAACTATGGAAAGTTGTTGACAATACGGCAGACGAAGACCATCTACAACTGACCTTGAACAGGCGCGAAGGCTGGTCAAAGCGCTGGCTTATGCCACTCAATGATAGAAAGTGCAATTTGATTCCAATTGGCCCCTGTGGAGCCTCTAGCCCAAGAATTTACTTTCTATCTGGTACACCATTGCAACCAGTTGACAGTCAGAAGGACTTGGGTGCGTGGATTACATCGTCACTCAAACCAACACTGAACTGCACGAAGGTGGCCAAGTAGGCCGTGTCTATATTGCAAATCATTAAGCGAGCCTTTATGGGGTTTGACAGAGACGATTTCTCCAAAATATTTGGAGCCTTTGTGCGGCCGACTCTAGAATATACCATACAGGCGTGGTGATCGTGGACTGTCAAGGACGGTACCCTCTTGGAGAAGGTCCAGATGTGAGTGACAAAAATGATTAAGGCCTGCGAACACTACCCTTTGAAATCGGACTTTCAACCACTCGACCTTTTTCCCATTTCATACCAGTGTAAATTCGATGCGCACCAATTCTCTCACCTACTATCTACGCACAATTACATGTACTTATATTACGCACAATAAGTGAGTAGTCATGCAGGTGTTTATTTTCGACTAACCTATGGCTGCTTGCTTTCCCTATATCATTATGTGAACGGCTTTTCAATTTACCTTATGCATCGATGTTTTTTCTCAGCCACTGTGTAACCAAAAGGGATTTCATAGGCGTTTGCCTATCTTTATCTTAATAAAACTGAACTCAGCTGAAAAATGCAAACTTCTTACGTTTATCGAGTGTACAAAGATTCCCTCTTGCGATCTGTGAGAACGAGTAAACCGCTTTGAATTTCAGTTTCTGAAAACCTTTGCAAGTCAAACTGTCGATTTGTTCTGAAGTGTCCTCTTGTTGATATAAACGGCGTACCGCTGGTTTATAAGCGCAGTTTTGTGATATAAACTGTATGTTCATCTTGCGTTTTCATATCGTTCTCCCATTTTTTTCCTTGAAAGGAAACCTCCAGTGCAAACATAAATTTTGCTTCTAATTTAAAATGTGCCTTGTACTTTCGATTGAAAGAAACGATTTCAAAAAAGTCAAATTTTAAGTAAAGAATTTCTGGAGAGTTGAAACTGACTGGTAATAAAATTACTTAATCAAAAAACTCAAAAATACAACGCGTTTGTATTAGACTAATGGGCAGAACTGCATCAATTTTCGCATCATGAACGTCATACTCACTTTATGGATCTCGAAAAAGAAAATATATAGTGTAATGTCCTCTCACAATAATATAGCATTTCTCAACAAAAGTGAAGGTATTATTATGTTAATTTAGAATGCAATTAGCTGTGGAAGGCCAACAGCGAGAATTACCTACGGCTAAAACGAACAATTTTGCGTACTTAATTCAATTAATGCCCTACACCCTCATTATCCCAAATCAAAAATTCCCGGGAAATTTGGCTGAGATTACCCAGCTGTTCATCTTAGATCTTTGAATCAAATAAAGTGCCCTATTAGGAACTTACAGATAGCTCAATGAGTTCTCATCAAAATAATTGGGCTTACAAGGCCACAACACGCTACAAAATTGTACAATTCAGTTAGTTTTTTGGGTGTAGAGAATTTTGGCAGTGTGATACGAAGGCAAAAATTATAGCGTAGTCATTTTTGTCACCCGTACAGAAAAATATTGTAACCGTTCATTTGAATCCATGTTTTTTTTACTAATTCTATTCTTTATAGAATTTATCAAAGCGTTTATGTTTGAAGTGCAGCAATCCCCCGATGTTTGCACCAAATTTTATCAGTCGAGTTTCCTCGAAAGGTAGCGTCAGAGCTTCAGTTACAGTCCACAACTTCATATCCGTTGGAAAAAGGTGACGTTGAAATCGGAGCTGCCATTCCTTTGTTAAATTAATAGCACGTATGAACACCAAACACACAAAAAGCGAGAATTATTATATTCGTTGGAAAAACGCGGATATGAAGGTAATATCGGGTGAGTTAGTTCCACTTGTTAACGCACTGATAATCGCAGTTAACGTAAAAGTAAGTGTCAATGTCTCAAAGCAAGCTTCTGCTAGAGCTTCAAACAATGGTTACTGTATACCCTGGTCAGCGTTTAGAGATTTTTAGATTTCCATTAAAATGGGCTCGAGACATCTGCATGGAATAGTCCTGCTCGAAATTGGACGCACAATACAACATTCCCCACCTCCACTATATAGGATAATTGCTCAATTTCACCAGTTCTCAGTCGAATGGAGCTTCATTCTCTATATAGTCTTATCTATTCGTGTACAAGAAATAAAGCCATGGACAGCATTGTCACGATACCATTGGTGATGTCGCGACTGATAACTTCATAGAGACACCGTAACCCCATATGTACTTCGGTCGCGATACCGAAAAAAATGGAACTTCGGCACCAGTTGAAAAGGTCCGGTCTTCTATATCAAACGAACAGATTGGAACAATTTGGCAGGCGGGTGCGATACGGAAGATGAGTTTGGCATCCCAGCGCACACATTAAGGTCAACTGCTTCAGCAAAAAAACTTATTTTGCTATCTCTTCTTCCATCTAAGATTTTATTACATAAGCTGGTCAGTTCGCATGGTCTGTATGAGGAAGATACGAAATACTCTAGTTGACCCTGATATCTAGTCGTGCGGCTGCTAGGCTATCCAATTCAGAACGGTCATTCAAGGCTACCAACGTTTACCGAGTCGGTCAGCCGGAAGGGTACTGGAGATTATAGGCTGTTGTGTTTCATCGGCAGAAACAACAGCAAGTCTGCCCAGGTAAGTTCGAATTTTCCTCTCACCAAATATAAGTCGTAATTAAGTCGATAACTAACTTTTGTGTGAACAACCCTATTTGGTGAGGTATTAATTCTATTATTATTATTAGTTATTTATTATTATTATTATTATTATTATTATTATTATTATCTATTAATTCTATCCTAGGTGACCAGGTAAGATCGAGATTTTCCTCTCACCAAATAT
>WEDG01004244.1:0-54533 GCA_017591395.1 Schistocephalus solidus
CACCCGGGTCATCGAGCGGACTGCCCGGGCAATCACAGCGCAAACAAGCTTTAATTACCGGAGGTGACGGCTAGTTAGCGGCTCAGAGTATTTTCAGCGCCTCGTGCCTTAGTTGCAAGGTAACCCAGCAATCTCCATGGCGATGGGGTTGTTGTTTTGATGCCTTCTGACGATTCCTTCACGCTCATCGCCCGTGGCCGGTGTTTGGACGTTGGCGCTTTTCATCCAGGCCCGCATCTCTCTTGGTTTGAGTACCCCAGGTTTGGTTATCCCGATATCACCCTCCAATGGCCCTCAATTAGGCTGTCGTTTCGTCTGGTTTTAGGTCCCGTGTCCAGATTTGGTTATCTTTTACCAGTGTCTGCGCTTAGCCATGGCTCCGATCCGTGATTCTGCTGGTTGAGTAACACACGGATGGCTTAAAAGACTGCAGGAGGGGATAATTCTCGGTTGATAGAATTTTTCTCGGTTTTTCAGGCCTGCACTGAGTCCCCAACTATGCGATCATTCCGCTGGCCTAAAGTTTCAGTATCCTGACGAACAATTTATCCAATGATCCGCCATTTTGGACGACGGTGCCACTGTTCTCACCTTCAAAATATATTCTCTCTTGTAGACGACTAATATGCCAGACATGGCATTCCACTCTTCCAGGTCTTTAATGCCAATGTTCTGCTGCCTACGGTACAAGAACGGAATGAGTGAGTTCCGTTAGCGATGGGTGAGCACCTATCCACCAATGTGCGTATTCCCGATCTAAACCAACAAAACCACGAGCCCGTGGCCTAATGGTTAGCACGTGGGACTTCTTATCAACAGGTCGCGTTTTCGATCCTCGGGTGAAGCACCATCTGGTGTTGGGTATGGCTGACTGATGACGGCTAATTAGCTAGAAAGGGCCATTCCAGTATCCCTGGTCTTTTTTCTTTATGTCATAAGGACCTATGGTCGATTGCCAGCCACTCTGACCTCAAAAGAGCTACACCCGATTTGATTGCTGACTTCTGTCAGTTTGCCTCGTGGTAGAGTGGCCTTATACACGATGGTAGACAGTTTAATCCGGCCTGTGATGCACGTTTTCACAGTCGAAACGCGGTTTGTTACTGTCTTGAAAAAGGTTTAAATATATATCCAGACTTTTGGCAAGTGAATCCGGTAACCGACCAGTGAGCATCCAAGTGCCAGAAAAAAAACCGAAAAAAAGTTGGAGATTATAACGTTCACCTCTGGCTTATTGGCCATCATGAGCCAATCCCAGGTGTTGCGCTAGAAAACGCGACCTGTGGATTAGAAATCTGGCGCTGTAATAACTGAGCCCCGGAGTCCTTGTGTTGTCATTTTCGCTAGGGAATACTAACGTTCGGGGATGAGCGCTAGCCAATCGGTTGCGTGACTCACTAGCCATAACATAAGCCGTATTTCAACTAGAAATAGATTAACAACACAGCTAATGGACACTAGAATGCCCACTTCTGCATTATAAGCTGTCGTCGGTCAGCAGTGAGCGTTCATTAACGAAAACGGCAAGACAACGTGTATGACAGACGACTGATGATGACATTAAAGGTAGAAATAGCCCACCCAGCTTCCCTTGTACTTGTTGGTATTATCTTTCTGCATATATTATTCTTCGCCTTTTGGCTCCCGTGGGTTTCAGATCAATTCGTAAAACCACGAGTCCATGGATGTGCTGTGTGCGAACTCTCTACAGAAGGACAGAAACACATTGCAGCGAGTTGGATGACAAAAGGGCAGAACTCTGCTACCTACAGCGCCTTTTCATGGCCAACGGATACCCTCGTAACTTCATCGAGCGCATCAGGCTGGCCAAACCAAGACAAAATCTGGTAACAGAAAAGCCAAAAGTCTGACGTGCACTGCCATACATTGACGGCGTCTCTGAGGCAGTTTCCCGCCTCCTCAGACCGCTGGGGATCGGAATCACCCACTGACCGGATTCAACCATTCGGAATCTAGTTATGAGACCGAAAGCCCCCCTTCCACGAGGTGAGACGTCAAACATCATCTACCGGATCCAATGTGACTCCTGTGAAGTTAACTACGTCGGAGAGAAAGGGAAGCGGTTGCAGACCCGTGTTACCGAACACGTGCGGGTTGTTAGGAGAATGGACCCATTGTCCCTGGTGGCGGAACACTGTGCAAACTCTGGGCACACGTTAGCCTTCCAAAACGCTGAAATCCTGGGTCGATGGAATGACCGTGCAACCAGGGAAACAATCGAAGCCTGGCACACGGAGCCTACGTCGATCAACCGTTGTGTTGCCCTTTTAGCAGCAACCGCGGGAGAACCCAGGACGGATATGAACCTAACCACGCCACAATTCGGGGCTGACGAAGGCGCAGTCATGATTATCGCCGCATCAATTACTACCCCGACAGACGAGGAGAGATGCACTCAGGACACAAACATTACTATCGACCCAGGGCGCCAATTAAGGTCAATACGGACCCAGACAATGGCCGCCCCCCTCAACGATAGACATGTCAACTGACAGCAATTTCCTCTTCCCCCCCTTTTCCACCCCGGTGACTACAGAGATGCTTCCTGTGTGTATGCCGGCAAAGAACGCCAAAGCCAACTAAGGACTCCCCTACCCCGTCCTCCAATGGTGTAAACTGTTAAGGTTAACCCGTACAATCAACCCTGTGTTACAAAATGGCTATCACCCCCTATAAATACTTTGAGACGCGGTACGATACTCACCTCCGACGATGGAAGCTTGTATGCTTTCGAAACGTCAGGACTATACACCTATAGTCCCTGAGATTGCCTTTTCTTCTCATATATATTGGAAAACGGGCATCCCAAGAAGTATAATTCGAAGTAGAGAAGTTCTTTGGGAAACAATGAGTAACTTTATTATGTAAATTTTCGACGCTGGTTCCCCAGGTCGTCGTCAGACTTGTGGCAAATGTGCAAAAATCAGTTAAAATTTAAAACGTGTCGGAAAATCAATATTGCTGAATCAGTCCTGCCAAAAGCTGTCATTGTTGATGAACATCTCAATATGAATGGCTACCGCCTTTTCCACTTATCCTTGAGATTGTTGTACACGGCATCCAATTCGATGTGCCGGTAAATGCACGAGTCATCAGAGTGAATGGCTTCTAAGAATTCCCGGCCTCTCTTCGATGGGCAGAAGACAACAATATCATAATATTTCCGATCACAACCGACAAAACAACGAGCCCGTGGCTCAATGGAAAAACGTTCGACTCAAATACCAAAGGTCGCGGGTTCGAATCCCAGCTGTGCTACACTTGGGATTGGGTATGACTGGCTGATGACGGCTAATAAGCCAGAAATTTGAAGTTGAATACGTTCTATGGGAAATGGAGCTTTATTATGTAAATTTTCAACACCGGTTCTCCGGGTCGTCGTCAGACGCAGGCGGGCAGCATATGTGACCAAAAACAGTTGACATCGTAATCACGCGAAAAAAAAATCGATACTGGCGTGAACATTGGCACCATATATATATGACAAAGACGTTATACCGTACTCCTAAAAGAGGTACTAGCTAAAAGTCCAGACACGTGTTTCGCCGATGTTTCTGCTGCTATGTGACACAGCAACGAGGGGTTTCGGCTCTTCAGTGGGTCCCCCAGCGTTCTCTATGCGGTTTCTGGTATATGGACTCCAGAGAATAATGGGGAAAATAATTTCTGAAATTATTAGGTGCAGGACATGGAGTCAGGTGATTCGGACATGACTTTTTAGGGTCAGACCCGAAATTTCAATGAACATTTGGGTCGAAGACAATCAACCACTGTGGAATAACCACATAATGCCCATTCTACAAACAAGTAGTACTACAAGTAGTATGAATCTTATATGGCACAGATATTATACCGTACTTCCGACATAGGTACTAGCTAAAAGCCCAGACACGTGTTTCGCGGATTTTCTGCTGCTGCGTGACGCAGCAACGAGGGGTTCGTCTCCATCAGATTTCATGAGTTAGGATAACTACTGTAGGTCTCAGAACACGCAGGCAGGTCACGTGCTCAGCAACATACACAATGGAGTAAAAAGTCTTGTACTGCTTTTTGCCTCAGTTCTCCGACAGCCTCCACGACTGCACTAGTTGATCTACGAGGAGGCCCATTAGCTTCCGATTCGCCTCACAGCCTAGAGCAGAAACATGTCTTTGAAGGTGCAGTAATTGGAGTAATACGACGAGTGAGAAGCACGAGGCCACGAACAGTCACAGAGGAACCCTAGGCAATGAGGCCTTTAGAAATGTTAAAACGCCCAGTCACAATAAAACTACGCTGGGAATCAGGTGAATATTAGTTGTGGTGGGACCTAAAAGGCTTGTCTCCATGGAGCTGCGGCAAAAGTAGTTACTCACACACTAAAATGGAGTTATGATTATTAACCAGTTTCGCCATCATCAAGCAGGTCAAGGTAGAGAAAGACGAAGTCACAAGACTTGCATGAATACGCAAAACAAGGTTATTCACGAAATGAAAAAGACAATTAAAATTTGACAGCCCTTTCACGACGCCAATCCTAAAGAGTACTGCCTGGCGGCACAGTTAGAAAATTAGACTATTTGCACCATCTTGGCATGGTCGCAACGTGTGCATTATGCTTTTGAGTTAAACATTTGTTAGAACTGGTAAGGGCACTGTGGCAGGTTGTGTGGTTGAGGGGGCATATAGATATCATTATCTCAGATCCTTCACAATAATCGGTTGATCTGTCAAACGGATATGTGGGCTTTTACAGTAGAGGTCTCGTGTGTTGGAATGCTTATGGAAACCCTGGAGTTTGCAATCTAACAGGAACTGTACTCCGTAATCGGGAGTTAGCGAAAAATATTGTACATCCTCATACTTGGGGGAGCAGACGATGGCAATGGCCTCTGGCAACATGAGTTGGTATGAGAGCTGGCAGTGCAGATCCAATGAGGACATGAAAACTGTTTGTGTGGGATGAGTATGGATCCACCCAAAGGCAATCAGAGAATTCGCGTCCATGAAGGCGAGGAGATCCTCTTCGCCGTATGTGGTACAGGAGTTTGCGGTGCCAGACTGTTTGGGTATCACAAGGTGCGTAATGACGTAGCCCTCGCTGCTGATGCGACCACACAGAGTGCCACAGGTTTCTCTATCGTCACGCGTGTTACTTCCAGCGATCTCCATAAAATGCTTGGATAGGGAACTGGAGAGGAGGACAGGAGTCAACTTGGTCAAACCAGCTGCAATGGGAGGTTTTAGCGACCTGTCGATGGGATGGGGAAGAGCATGAGAGGGTGCAACCCGGTTGTCGGACTTGTTCTCCGGAGTCTCAGGGACCTTTGTGGTCGACGGAAAAGGACCTCCATTAGCGATTTTGCCCCTTGCCTGCGGTTGATTGGCGGGCTTGATTTTCAAAGCCTGACGCGCAGCCTCGGCCTTCCTTTCGGCAGCAACAGCAGCTTCGGCAGCCAGCTTTGCCTCAGATTCATATTTAGCCATTAGTTTTTTATGCAAGACTTCCACATGCTCAAGTACATTATTGCACTCAATAGACCACCCTTTTCGAACAGTTCGGTCCAAGCTGCGGTAGTCGGGACGCTTACTAAGATAGTCAAGGAAAAGGACATTGAATCTTTTCTGTAGAACGTAGGCCTTGTCCAAGCTGCCCTCCTGCTCGTACTGAGAAGCCATATTGAGCATGGAACGGCACATACGGAAGTAGGAGAGTAACTGAACACTGTCAGAGAAGTCAACACTTATCCGCTGATCGAGAAGTTTCATACGCTCCAAAGGATCCAATACCACATTTCTAAACAGAAAACAGGTCCATTTTACACAGCATTTGGCTGACGGTGCGCGGAAAAAACGTGTCCAGTTAACGTGGAGTTGTCCCAGCTGCGGACTTTTAGTAAACATTGCTTTCTGTCCAACTAATGTGTGGATTGTACATTATGGCAATGCCTCATTTGCGAACAGGTTCTTGCAATGTCAAGGAGAAAATGCAAACCTACATAGCTAATAAGGATATAAATAAATCAAACTACATTATTATGGTAGGTGTTGGAAAAAAACAAAGACAGTTGGAACAAAGACAGTCCCAGGCATTTGCGGAATAACTTAAAACTCCACTTCCTGGGTTTTATAGATAAGTGAAAACGAACCATAACTATGCCAGGCCAAAATTTCAAAGGTAAGCTGAACTCAAAATTACATTGTTATGAAGCTATCAGAGCCAAATTATGTTAAACATAGTTACAGCATGCATCAGTTGGGAAATAAATGCTTTTGTCGGACACCGGTTGCTGTTAGGTATGCAAAAAGGAGGCCATCTGAAGACAGCACGCGTATGGGGCATCGAAGAAATCCCGACGAGTGTAATGCACTAAGAAATCGACAGTGTTGTCTGAAAGCAGTAAAGTCACCTTTAGCAAGTATCGAGGATGCCATCGGTCAGATGACCCTCAGAACTGCTGACATGCCCTCTCCCGAAGCTATCTGAAGCAATCTATTGCTTTTCACGTCAGCACCCTCCACGGCCTTTCCCTACAGCTGCACACAGTGACGCATTTCCGACTGCTTTTTAAAAAAGATGGTGTCACCCTCCATTCATAAGAATCACTTCTGTGATTTAACTACTCACACTTTGCATATAATTAACTGTTTTTTATATAGCCAAAACCTATTTTGCCACTATTACACCATTTGTGTTCACCTAAATCTTTTTTTGTATCTTGTTTGCTCGGATGAGGGCGACGGCAGATCTAACAACTCTTTCAAACCCAGTCTAAGTCAGTTGCTATCCAAAATGTTTAACATTAGCCTGTGTGTACCAACCTCAACGTCCTAAACGAGGTACCGGGCATGGGAAACGCCAAAGCCTGGAGGGCCAATCGGAGCCTACAAGATCGGATCACGTGTCCATCTGCCCCAAGATGTCAATGTCTCGGAACGGGCAGCATATAGTTAATCATTTAATCCTGAAGTAGATAATCTCAGGAAGGATAAGGAGACACTGAAGGATATTTCGGGTAACAAACCAATATCCTTGTAGGTTTTGGTCAAAAAACTCAAAAAGGTTAATGGACTCCGGTCAATTCCTTTAGGGTGATATCTTCTACTTTTGCGCCGCTTTGCAGTGGTGGGTGCTCTACTTCTCCGTTGATACGAGCGAGGGTAGTAAGAGGATGGGGCGAACGGACTTCAGTTGAGGGGACCTTGCATAATGGACTCAAAAACTTGACAAAACGCTCTTTTCGCGGAAGCTTCGAATGAGGCGGCGATGGTTATACTGAAAACTAATTGCTTTTGATCGTTGGGACAGGTGGACAAGTAAAACGGTTCAGCTTAAAAACATATGATATAGCCTTCTGGAATAACTGCCCATTGGGGCGTACTTCTAATGTTTGAGCCGTTTAAGTGCAGAAAATGTTGCCAATGTGCGACACAGAGCATTCATCTTAAAGATACAGCCACTTGAACTTGGTATACTTGTTATCACGTATTAACCGAGCGGCCTCGATTACGTTGCTGATCATACTTCTCAAACGACGATCCACTAAAAACACTTCCATGCCTTGGAGAACTGTGACAGGTTTGAGTTAACCGGCACTCCGTGGACTCCAGATAGGCAACTGCACCGCATCGAGGGCAGCAACACAAGACTTATGGAGAACGATGACGAAGCACGTGCCCAAATCATCTTAGTCGTCTTTGATGGATGGCCAGAAATATCCTCACGATATAGTCGTAGCACGTGTGGAATGACTCATTTGGGACAAAATCAGTGTACTTCCCTCGGAGGATTGTCCTCAGGTCTTGGTAGTCAACTACTTCCAGTCTTTGCTCATCTTCCACGCGGAAAGCCCAGCATTTACGATCGTAGGGATTTGACCGGACGGATGCACGGTGCACGCGGATCTTTGCAGCAATGAAGTGGTCTAAAACGGTGAAAACCATGCAAGCAGAATTGATTCCGGATATGTTTCCATTACTCTCTCCATTCGGCAGCAAGTTCGCCCCGAGGTATTTGAAACTGTCTGCAGCATCTCACATCAGTTCAACCTTCGCGAAAAGCAATGTCCCCTGAAACTGTGAACCACAAGTTGACAGCCACTAATCTCGAGCAGGGCTATATCGTAGTCAGGGATGCAGCTTGAAAACAATTTAGTCTTCCCAGCACTTTGGATAAATCAACCGATTTAGCGACTTCATTCCCCGTGAAACGACAGAGGTTTGAGGCTAACAAGATGATATCGTCATCTTAGTATAGGTCAGTCAGCCGGCGTCGGGGTGCAAATGCAACACAGTCGAAACCATGTAGAAACTTGTTGAGTCCAGCTATTGGCCTTTTTGAACAGAATGAGCGACAGTATACAATATTTTGAACATGTCGGATATTGAACGGTTTTGAGTGTTATGGACCAGAACTCGCGCAGTGATGAAGCAGTAGTAAGCCCTCATTATGTCGATTATTTTTGCCAGAATATCCCTTATTCCCCTTATCCTCTACAGGGATTCACAATTGGCGGAATCGAACGCAGTAACAAAATCAATAAAGCAGATGGTGATAGCCATGACGAAATTCAAGAATACACCTTAGTGTGAAAACCTGGTCTGTGCATCCACACCCACCCCTCAACGCGGCTTCATTGGGCCTCGTCCAAGACGCATGAACACGCAAATCACCAGACAAGGATAACAGCTATGATCTTTGCAGTGACGCCAAGGATGCTTATGCCATGGTAATTCCCACACGTTGCCTTGTCTCTCGTCTCAAAAACAGGCACACGGCACCCGAGGCCTAGTCGTCAGGAATATCGTTTCCCAACACCACATGGATCCTGAGCTCCATTATCAACACAAGACAGATGCGAATAGATGTGGATAAAACGGCTTTGCAGAGGAAATCAAGGTAATGATGGCTTGATCGTCAAAGTTGAGACGATGTTCAGAATGAGAATGTCATTGAGCAACTTTAGCCGGGCTGTCAGCAATAACGCAGCCATTCACATCGCGAAGAGATTCACTAGGCGTCAAGGGCATACCGCTAACTTGGTGCATAATTTGGCAGTTTTTGAGTGTTAGTACTATTTGAGGCCAGGCCCATGACTGTCATTGTTTTAGTTCAATATTTCTGCCCTTTATCCTTAGTTGACTATGCAGTCATTTTCTGGAGCTGGCAGAAGGAAGCAAGGTTGCGAGATTAATCTCACACCATCCGGGCAGACAATTACAAGATTATTCGACCTATACGGTTCCACTGGCTGAATCCATGTGCCTTATTGGTTGCTTTATAGATTGGTGACTTCAATAATGATCATTGTTTACTGCCTTCTCTG
This sequence comes from Schistocephalus solidus, assembly GCA_017591395.1. Classification (NCBI taxonomy): domain Eukaryota; kingdom Metazoa; phylum Platyhelminthes; class Cestoda; order Diphyllobothriidea; family Diphyllobothriidae; genus Schistocephalus; species Schistocephalus solidus. The sequence continues at coordinate 9,327 of WEDG01004244.1, forward strand.
TCGGCTCGGGTCGTAAATAGAGACCGGATTATCAAACTCAGGGCCTCGGTGGTGCTGGGTTGTTGAAGTTTTGCGAAACAAAAACATCTAACACATTAAATTTTGAGTGGGGATGAAAGGTGATATTTCAGTCATGTGCGAAGGATAACATGGTCTGATCGATGGAAGTTACCAGTTTCGGCACCACACATCGATCTGCCATCATAAATGCAGCTCCTGAACCTTGAACCAACAAGAAAGCAGGCTATCTGAGTAGCCATATACCCGTCTTGGGTAGAGGGGTTAGAAGTACGTGTCGGGAAAAGAAAACAGTCGGTTCTGATTAGCCAAATTCAGCATCAACATTATCGCATCGAGCGCCAAGTTCGAAGTGGTTAATGAAGTGACTATAAGAAGAGTCGTCTGGTCCATTCCGACCAGTTCAGCCCCCACCAAAAATTATCAGATCATGGTGATGGAGTCTTTCAATCAAATTGCAGCTGACGATACGTTTCTTTACCAGGCTCATCGACGGTTGACGTTGGCGCATACAAGGATATGACAAAGTTGCTCTTAAATCAACCATTCAGTCGCACGTATGTCACCCAGTCAGTGACTGGTTTCCGTGCAACTATTGCACGGGTTGCAGGTTGTGAGAGGACGATGACCACACATTTTATGGTTGGATCGGGTATAAGGGGAGGTCTTGGTAGTTAGTCGGATGGATTGATTAAAAAGCGATCAAATCAATTCAACGGCACCCTCTGAAACTTTGTGATTTCTTTGAAGCATAATGTCGTTTGTGAATACTGTTTGCAATTGGGGATCTTTGGAGATGCCTGCCGTTCACAGCAATCTATATAAGGTTGAAACGGAAGCTATTAAATCCTCATTATCCTTGAAGTTGTAAACATCTTTTGCAGATTGAGCACTTTAGACAGTGCACAATCTCAGTCGACAGAGACCGAGTGGAGCTTTTGTCACAATGAGCGTCGAGCGCTGTTGTAGGACAGTGAAACTGCGCTGAGCCAGAGCGACTGGAGAACATAAGCGACTTGGCCTTTAGTGCGGCCTGAACTAGGAAGATGGGTAACCTGTTAGTCTAACTGCTGGCTACCCAGCGGTGGAGGATAGTGGAACGGCCCTTAGGGAAGATTGACTGTGAAATGAGCAGACTCTCGGGTCCGATGAGTAAGCAGTCGCGGACCAGCAGCGACAATGCTACCAGGGCACGGAGGGCTGAGGTCTGGCACGCAAACTGCCTTATAAAATGCCGCGATTCCCTACGACGGCCTTGTGACATGGCAATCGTGAACCGCCAATAAATAAGTTTACTTACCACCGCTGCCTTGTGGTTATGTCCTTGAGCCAAAGCGCTGGAGGAGACAAATTGAACAAATAATTCAGCGGCTGCTTGGGGATCCGCCCGTACTCAAAATTTCAAAGAAACCTTGTGAAAATATGTCCAATTACAGCACGACGATCCATGCTACGGTTTCCACGGGAACCAAAGCCCTCAACAACCCTAATCCATTGGTACGGGCGAATATTATGATAAATGGATGAGTCAATCGGAATCGGGTCCTTGATATCTGATGCTGGGATGTGCGAATGTTCCTCGACCCGGATACCCAGTTTGACGGTGCGCAGCCTTTACCAGTACAACGCAGAGTTCCATTGTGTGTTTGAAGTCTGAATTCTTTGTCCAGGCGCTCGGAAAATAAAGATCGTAGGAGCCAACTCCCACTTTATCCTGTACCACAGTGGCTCATGCAACTCCTCTGGTAGACATGGTGTGGCAATCGCCCTCTCGCAACAAGCGAAGGGTGCACTACTTGTGTGGGAACCAGTCTATGAACGGATGGTCTACGTGCGGCTGAAGGGTCACTTCACAAACAGCTCTATCGTCTCCGTGTACGCATCGAATTCCGCTGCGGACATTGCGATAAAGAGAAGTTTTACTCGCCGCGATCTGCTGATTGTTGCCGGGGAGTGGAAGGGCCGGACTGGCCTTGGTGATTCAACAAACAGTCAATTTATTGGCCATTTTGGGTTGAGTTCTCAATGTGAAAATGTTGAGAGATTGCTGAACTTTGCTGCTTAGAACTGACTGTTTTTTTTTCACGAACAAGTGCTTCCAGCATAGTAAAAAAACATCTGCTGCAGATCACCGCGTGACTGGTAACGCATATGGGTGTGACCATGGTCTCGTTCATACACGCTTGAAGGTTCACCTCTCATCCATGCCCCAAATTCCACGTGTCAAACGCCTAGATTTCCCCATAATCCGGCAACCCAGCATTTTCGAGACCCTGAGCAGAGAAATCAGATCCTGTTCTATGACCCGAGTCGACGGAGAAGGCAATAGCAAATGTTCATCACTGAAAACAGTCTATGGGGCAGCTGCGAAAATTCTTGTATCCACTCAGCGGCGACACAGTGGCTGAATCAACGAAAAAAAACCTGCCTTTGTCTCCCCTACGGCTTGATCCAAGTCCCGCAACTATACTTCCATCCGCCAAATTCAGAATATGACAGCTAAGTCGGCTAGGGATGACCGACGGAAATAATGGGTTAAAACAGCGACCGCCATGGAGCAGGTCTCAAATGTTAGTGACACTCAAAAACTGTACCAATTTATTCGCCAAGTTATTGGTAAGTCTTTAACACTTAGCAATTCTCTTCGCGATTTTAATGGCAGCCTTATTGCTGATAACTCGGCCAAGGTCAATCGAACGCGTGAGCACTTCGAACACACTCCCAACGTTGATGAGCAACAAACCACACGCTTTCTCCCCGCTGCAGCGGTTTTATTCCTCTTGAACGTATGTGGCGTCGTGCGAACCCCCTCTTAGAAAGAAGCTGTTGGTACAATACAGAGGCTGCACAAAAACAAGGCGCCCAGGGAGAACGGTATTCCCACTTAAATTTACAAGTATTGTGTCGAAACTGGCGCCCTGGCTCTATGAACTGATTAAGCAAGCGTGAAGAGATGAAATATTTCCCCATGACTGGGCTTCGGATATCTTCGTGCCTGTTTCAAAAAAAAACAAAGTGCGAGAGCTACCGCAACATAGCTTTCATCGAATTTGCTGCGAAGTGTTTCACTGCTGTCCTCAGACGATTTTAGTTTGTGCGTAACTCTAGGACGAGGCCTGACCAAGCCAGATTCTAAGCTGGGCATTGATGTGCGGACCTGATATTCACACTACGGCGCATTCTGGAACTCCACCATGGCTACCAGCAACCGAAGGCCATCTGCTTTGTTGACTTCACCGTTGCGTTCAATCCCGTCAGTCGAGTCACTGTGATTTTATGCCGGCAAAAACCATTGCCATGCTCAAGGCCTCCTATCGCTCCGTCACTATGCGAGTTCTCATCCATAACAATCTCTCAAAACCATTCAATATCCAACATGTTCAAAAATATTGTGTTGCATTTGCACCCCGACGCCGGCTGACGGACCTAGACTATGGTGACGATATCGCCTTGTTAGCCTAAAGCCTCTGTAGTTTCAGGGGAAATGAAGTCGCTAAATCAGTCAATTTATCCATATGCGCTGGGAAGACTAAATTTTTTTCAAGCTGCATCCCTGACTACGAGAGGGCCCTGCTCGAGATTAATGGCTGTCAACTTGTGGTTCACAGTTTCAGGGGACATTGCTTTTCACGAAGGTTGAACTGATGTGAGATGCTGCAGACAGTTTCAAATACCTCGGGGCGAACTTGCTGCCGAATGGAGAGAGTAATGGAAACATATCCGGAATCAATTCTGCTTGCATGGTTTTCACCGTTTTAGACCACTTCACTGCTGCCAAGATCCGCGTGCACCGTGCATCCGTCCGGTCAAATCCCTACGATCGTAAATGCTGGGCTTTCCGCGTGGAAGATGAGCGAAGACTGGAAGTAGTTGACTATCAAGACCTGAGGGCAATCCTCTGAGGGAAGTACACTGATTTTGTCCCAAATGAGTCAGTCCGCACTCGCTACGGCAATATCGCAAGGATATCTCAGGCTATCCAATAAAGACGACCGAGGTGGTTTGGGCACGTTTTTTGTCGTCTACCTTACGAGCTCAGTTATGCTGCTCTAGATCCAACGCCGTTACCCACTTGGAGGCGTCAAAGAGGGATTTAAAGCCAGACCTGGTTATGCACAGTTCGTAAAGACATTGAAGTGGTTACTGGCCCTTCGGGATTAGGTCTCTGTTACTGGAGAAGATAATGAGTTGAACTGCCCGGATTTTATAGAGAGGTACAACCCATGACATAATATAGGCCGGTCAGATCAGTCATGATCATAGCTTTACAGAGTACAAATACAAGTAAGTACTTATCATCATCTGACCATTACATATATACTGGAGTGTCGAGAGCAGGTATAAGTGACACTCAAACAGCTTTACGTGGTCATTTGACAATATTTGTGCCACCGGTGTAAGTCTTCCGGGAACAGTAAACAGTTGATAAGATTTCTCACAGTCCAAATAAGTTAGTTGGCGCAGGTGCCATCCCATTCACTGGTAAATATTCGGGTGTACCAGCTGAAATAGACGCTAAACTACTAGTCAAAAAATGGGAACTTAAATTACGGAAATAAAAAATATGCTACGACCGGCTCCATAAGAAAAGATACAAAGGACTTTTATAATAATTGTCTACGATTACAATGTTGCAGGAATAACTTAGGAATTTTTGGCAAACCACAATACAGTGGTTGTGACCGCTATCAATCTTCCGCTTCTTGCCGGCTCTGCCGCTTCTGATTCACGACTGCATTATTGTTAGGCCGAGAAGCAAACTATTATTGGTTTGAAACTGTTTAACTACCTGGAAGAGTGAACGCGTCCAACAGCTAAAGACTATGTTATTAGGGAGTGTGGATGGAAGATTATGGCATAGAATTCAACCTGCGAATATTAGACGTCATCCTCTTATCAAAAGGCGTGTGTATCAGAACTCATCTTGACTTACGATGTCAGTCCATGTACAAACTACATTCATCATGCAGTAGAGTCCTTTGTAGGTTGCCAAGAACGTTAAAATGTCCTTTTTCTATATGGGCCGAATACTACGAGGGCTACTTCGCGATGTAACGCATAAAAACTAGGAAAATAGTTGAAGTCTAAAGGGCAGAGTGGATTGGCGACTGTTAAATAAATATACCGACGCCATCAATGTGACACTTTACTACTTCGTGTATGGCATGGAAATTGAGAGTACTGCCTAGCAATCTCATACATGACCGCAACTCTAAGTGATCATGTACTTAATATTATTAGTTTCAGCAAAATGCAATTTTAATGTACCGCAATAGAAGACTGGCCCCCGCCATGCATATCGTTTAATGTACGAAGTGCTAAGTAAATCATGTGGCAAAACGGGCAGGCACAAATCCGGTAAAGGGGGAACCGATATTATCTTCAACACAAACAAAATTGGCGTCTCTGTAATAGATCACAGAAATCGGCACCTCACTGGATCTCTCAAAGCTCTTCAGGCTAAGCGCCCTATACACCGATACTACAATTTCGGGATATTGTCAGGTACTTTGTGCCTGCAATGGGCCTTCGGCAAGAGGGGTAAGTATAATGATTTTAACCTTAGTTTTCTCTCTATGCTATCATAGTGGCACCCAGGACCGATCGATCCGGTTCACCCTGCCCTTCCTCCACCCGTCCGAAGGGTAGTTGTTCGGAAAACTCGAAGCTGACGGCAGAGGCCTAGCTCGGAAAGCTTTAGGAAAATCTATTTTTTGTCGCCGAACATTTTTGTCCGGCGCAGCCGCCTCAAGGGCGGAAGTGAGGACACAGGCCGATGATTATGCTGAAAACGCCCGGGTTTAAGTATTGCAGGAATCACCAGGGTTAGGGGTGATGGTGTGGCTGCTTGCTACCTGACGCGAAAATTGGCTGTCAAAGGCACATTTGTGATACCACTTTGCTATTAGGGTGGCGGTGCTCAGCCTGAAGTAAATTATAGTTTATAAATGTAACGGACAAGTAGCACATAATAATATACAGATCAAAACAAAAAAGTTCAGAATCTTTATACAATGCTAAGAAACCGGGGGAACGCACATGGGAACGTTGATAATAACAAAAACGCACAGCAATAAGCACTTTTATCTATGCGCGGGTAACAAAATGCATAATACAGGCCGTTAGATACACCAAAAAGATTTAAAAGTTGTAGCATTTGAAAACCGGCGTTAGGCAAATGGTAAACTGACTAGCATACGCTTTCAAATTACCCTGAGGTGTCTTTATTCGGCAAATAGGCCATCACAAATGTTCGCAACCGGAACCCCACAGACCAAAGAATGGAGCCGAAAGACACTTCCAGTTCAAGCTCCAGAACATTCAATGCCCTTGTTCCTTTAAATAAATATAAAACAGACGTAAATAATACAAGTTATTGGGGCCAACACATTTTGTGACAGTCACCTCCTTTTTCCTATATTGAGTTTTTTAATTACCAATTTCACGGATTAGTCTGTCTGCAATGAGCAGTGACCTTGCTGTGGTGTACCAAGTTTGGTTTCAACACCCTCCAACATTCTGATTAATTTTGAACTATTGTTGATGCAGAAAGGGAAATGTCACTTTCCCAGTACTGTCCCTGATATGGTCACTGGTGGTAACTTGTGGCAGCAATAAGAAATTAGCAAAACAATAGCTGTATAGCGTTTAGATTAGTTTTATCCCCTGAAGGTCAACAGAGGTTGCCGAATATTAAGGACTGGATAGGAAGAACTAGCCCCAAGATCTTGAAGATACGTGCGTAGTTCACATCGTCTTTTATCGACTTTTAAAAGGTTTTATTCTCTGTACCACACCAGGACTTGTTTTACAATCTATAGATTGTAACAGAAAGAAAAAAAAGACAAAGAAAAGAAAAAAAAGCAAAGAAAGAAAAAAGGAATTGGAGGTTATCTCCTAAAACTCATCGAAAAATACTAACGGGTTGGTGCCAGATTGTGTGCATTGGCTCAGTAAAGACAAATCCTGTTGTAGTCGAGAGTTTGGGTTCCCCAGTGTTCAGTACTACGACCCATTCTGTTCCGAATTTACGTAGACAATTTTCTCAGATAGTAGGACTGATTAGCAGCAATTCTGATGATACCATGAAAACATGGAATGTTATCAGGAGCCCTTCAGATGAATATAGACTTAAAATAAATTTAACTCGGCTGGAGGCGTTGTCAAATCCTTGGTTTCTGTGGTTCAAAGTCAAATAGTGTACAATACTTCCCCAGCAGTAGAAGCTTCTTTTTCAATGATGTAGGCTTGTAAGTTGTCACGATCACCACCTTAAAACTGTTTTCTCACTACTTTAAGGGGCGAAGAGCGCAATATATGTGTTGCTGGCCATAAGGATATCCCTTGTGGGGTATGATGAAGATCATTTCCCCAAGATTTTCCAAACATTCGTGAGGTCGCATTCAGAATATGCTGTACAAGTTCGGAGACCCTGGGCAGTTCTTGATCAGAACAGGATTGACAGAGTTCAAATGAGAGCCACCCAAATATGTCAAGAGTCAAAGCTCCTTGCTGTATTCAACCCGGTTAAAAAATATAAATCTGTTCCCTTTGAGTTATAGCCAAACGCATAGGCATTCGTCATTGCGAAGTTATTGAATTGCTGCCAAATTTTCATGGATTTAACTTAAGCTTTGATACCCATGTCCCATTTGTCATATTTAAAGGTCATCTTTGAATTATTAAAACCCACACTTGTTTCTCCGTACGCTGCACTTAATTTCACGTTAAAAATATGGTTCCCAACGGTCCATACCTATTTCCTTCGAAACATACAATTGCTAGCAACAGAACCAGTCACGGAACTTCCTTTAAAGGAAAGCCTGTTGAGCTGGCTTCGACATCCACGACTGGCACTCCATCAGTTTATACTTGTAACCAAAAACCAGCAAAGCGCGCAAAAAGCGTAATGGCAGCCAAATCCGTTGGCTACGAGGACGAATCTTGCGTTGGATGTTCTTATATTTTACTAAGAGTTCATAAACTGGAAAATGAGCTTGCAGACTTAATGAAGCTCTTGCAAGATAACATTACTCGACGAAATACGCTCAATTTATTGAGGGAAATAGGCATGGGCCTTTGAGTACCCTATTTGTAACGTAAAATTAAGTGCAGTATACAGAGAAACCGTGTGGGTTGTACAGGTACAAAAGGCGGTCATAAAATATGGCAAGTGGTGCACGACTCTCGAGGGTTAAGATAAATTCCTCATCGCTCAGGCTCGTTGCGGAACATAAAACTGTCAAGGTTCCTTTTAAAGCCTTCCAGCGATGGTTACATCACAAGGTCTTCAGGGAGGGAATTCCATGGTTTAACCACTCTGACAGAGAAGCAGAACTTGCGCACATCCAGTTTCGCCTGCTGGACACGCAGTTTCAATGGGTGACCTCGGAGATGGGTCGTGGCGGCAAATTCAAAGAAGTCCGAGAATTCACGGCAACAATCTCATCCCTTCGCAATGCGGAATGTCTGCAGGGGATCACCACGCATTTGCCTATAACTCAAAGGGAACAGGTTAAGATTCATTAGGCGGGTTGGATATGGCAAGGAGCTTTGACTTCTAACCATTTTGGTGGCTTTCCTCTGTACTCTTTCGAGGCAGTTCTGATCTTAAACTGTCCAGGGGTTCCAGGCGTGCATAGCATATTCCAAATGCGGCCTTATGAATGTTCCAAAAGTCTTAGCGAAAAGATCTACATCGAAATCCAAAAAGGCTCGTCTGATGGCATGCAACACCGAAATTGCGCTCTTCACCACTTTTGATCAGTGAGACGATGGTTTTAAGGTGGTGGTCGTCAGCACACCAAGGCCCTTTTGGGTGTCCACGTCTTTTAAGGCTTCACCGTTGAGAAAGTAACGTCTACTTTCGGCAGATCCAGATGGATTGCCTAAGCGAAGTATTGTACACTTATCGACGTTGAACCGCAAAAGCCAATGATTCGACCACTCCTCCAACCGAGTTAGGTTGATCTGCAGTTTATCTTCGCCAGCAGGGCTCTGGATTACATTCCAGATTTAGTGTCATCGGCAAACATTTCTGCTTCACAGTTGAGATTCCTGACACAATCGTTCACGTATATTTAAAACAGTATTGGCCCTAGTACTGAACCCTGAGGAACCCCACTCTCGACCGCAGCAGAACTTGACCTCTCTTGGCCGATGCACACAACCTGGCGCCGACCCACGAGGAAGTTTTCGATCCACTTAAGGAGGTTACCTCTGATTCCAATTCTTTAGAATAAGGAATTTTTATTTGGTTAGCACCGGCAAGGCACTGTCTAAGCAAACATTAGTAACGAAATAAAGTCATGACAATGTGTGCAGATAAAATGTACAAATACATAACTTGTACTGCTATGTAAACAGTTAGCGAGGTTTTAAAAGTAATGTTGAACTAGAAAAAGTAGGCAGTGAAAAAAACTCCTACCATAAAAATGGCGGCAGAATTCAATAAGCCTTCATTTTTAATAGAAGGTAGGAGAAAAAACTGCTTAGGAAAAAATGGTCAGGTGGTAGAGTAGGGTAATACGGTAGTTGCATTTCAGAATGAGATAATGAAACGTCGAGGTGATTAGTTCTTTACCACTTAGGCGTATGAAACAAAATCTCACGAAAATGCATCAATAAACTTAAGTCCTCAGCATCCTAGGATCCAGAATTGAATTCTGATGATGGTTAGTATCCAAAGGAACGGTAGCATTTTATACTGTGGACCACTGAATGTGTACTTCCGAATGACGTCATCGTTTGTATGACTGGTGATATAAGGAGACATCATAGTTCATGGGTGACCCAAGGTAGCGAAAATATAGTTTCAATAGGGTCATTTAAATTCCCGATGGTCCTTTCTCCGAGTCATGTGGAAAGCTACTGGGAAAAGATTAGGAAAATAAAAGGTTAATAGAATCAATGTTAAGATAAATGCGCAGTCTTCGCTTGAATGCAGATGGACTAGTTAACGACCTAATTTCAATTGGCAAGTTATTCCAAAGAAAAGATGGCAAACAAATTTGTATGCAAACAAAAAAAGATGACAAAGATATTCTGTTACTACTTCTCGTCCTGCAAAGCGGGCAAAAAGCCTGGGAACACTAATGAATGTCACCTACAAGGACGAAAAGTGCATGGGGTGTTTAAATTTCTTGCAGAAATTCTTGTTGATAGAGAAAGAGATAAGTAACTTGAAACAAGAAATGGCCGATCTAAAAGAGAATGTTCATTGTTCACCCGGAAAAATAACACCAGTTGCAACGAGAATTTCAACCAAAGAAATAACGTATGCAAATATAGCTACCTCAAGAATACCTAAGGTAGAGCTTAAAGACATTACGTCTACAGAGCTCAGTAAATCAGTAGGCATTTCTTTCCTTCAAAAGAGAGATCAAACCAGTTCATGCACCTTACTATTGTCATCCAGCTTAGACAGAAGCAGAAATGTGCTGGATACACAAACAAAAAAGGGTGAAGTTGAAAAGCTCGTCAAATTTGATGGACCGAAGACGAAAAATTCGAAGTCGAAAAGGGCCAAGAAGCTTTCACGTAAAATGGGTTTGTACTCCGGAAAAAGCTCGTTCTTACCGATAGATGCTCAAGTGGAATTCCCTGTTGGTAATACAGGAGCAAGTGCAGGAAAAATTGGCAAAGCTATCAAAAGGGGTTAGGAATCGTTGCTCATACTGACGCAAATAACATCGTCGACCAGAGTAGAATTCTTCCTGATACTGATGCTCTATCAACAAATCTGAACTCAAAGTCACCAAACATACATTTCGACCGAAAACGCAATCTCGTTATTAAAGGTGTTCCCGAGTCCACTGCTCTGATTGCAAAGGAAAGGGTAGAACATGACCACAGTCTTTTCTGAGAATACTCATATTCTACAACAATGAAGCAGGGCATGGTTACCAGCAAAGTAATGGCGGAAAAGTGGCCTACGACTTATCGACAGACCTGGATGCCATAAACCAAAATGCAGGTTTCCCGGGTGCTATTCGTGCAAACGCATTGTCAGGAGAACTCACGCAGTTTGAAAGGTCCATAGAAATGTCTGCAAATGAACCAACAGGCTCACCGATGAAGACAAATTTGAACACAGTATTAAAGACTGTATCAAAGGGTATGATTCAACCTTCAATCACTAAAAAGAAAGCAGGATGCAGAAACGAGTTTTTCCTGACAGGTCATGTTGTCTGGTAGTTCAGGGGAGTCTCCGAGGCTACTGGGGAAACGCCAAAAGAAAGGGTAAAACAGGATCTGCTGACATTCCAAAAATTTATTGAATGATACGCAAGAAACTGGTGTGACAGTCGACATCAAAAAGATCTTTCGATTGGGACCTCTCGTTACAAATGAAACGCATGAGGTTCGACCAAGACCATTAAAAAGTCGTTTTTGGGGAGTAAACAGCAGGTAGATCTATTGCTCTCTCGAAAGTCCCAACTACGAAAAAAATCATCGTGGAGTTTTTTTTCAGCCGGATTACTCTCCCACCGATCGGATGAAAATGAGGACACTGGTAGCAGAATTGAAAAGACGTCAATACGAAGGGGAACAAAACTTGAAAATAGTAGACAACAAAAATAGTCAAAAACGGTGCGCTCGTTTTTTATGGGAACATCCGGTGAAATTGACGGCAACCACGCCGGTAAAAAGCCCTACCAAATGCCTATAGATTTGAACCCAGACAGGAGACTGGATATATCTTGTGAAATATCCAGCAGAAATCTCCATGCGGAAGACAGAACTAAAAAAATCTTCAGAAATCGAGGCAAGGAAACAAGATTAAAAATGATGTACACAAATGTGCAGAGTCTATTGAACAAAATGGATGAAATTAAACTGGTCGTGGACCATTTACAACCTGACTTCATAGCTCTAACTGAAACATGGTTAAATGAACAAATCGCAGACACCGAAGTCCGAATAGACGGTTTTCAGCTTATCCGCATGGATAGAAACGGACGTAGGGGTGGTGGAATCGCAATGTTTATACGAGAAGGCATTGACTTTATTCCGGATGGGCCCTCGCCAAGTAGGATCTCGTCTTGCGAAATACTTTTGTTGTAAACTGAAAGTCCCAAACCAACCAGACCTCCATATTGCCGTGGTATATCGACCCCCAGGTCAGCGAATGGACACGGACGAAGCACTCATCGCAGAGGTAAAAGCAAATCTGCCGTAGGAAACTTTTATTAATACTTGGAGATTTCAACGCTCCCGATATCGATTGGGTGTCAATGTACTGTTTGCGATCGGAAAATTCATTCGAACAGAAATTACTTCAGTTGGTAAATGAGGAGTTTCTTACCCAACATGTCACAATGAAGACCCGGTTCCGAAATGGGCAGCAGTCAAGCTGTTTGGATCTAATCATTAGTAGAGACGACAACTGCATCCTTGCATTAAGTTCTTACGTGCCGCTTGGACGAAGTGATCATTGTGTTCTTGCTTGGGAGTACAGTCATTTTCTGTACCCAAAACGTCGTACAGTTAGGCAGAGAAATGTATGGAAAGGGGATTATCCCAAAATGAAAGAATTACTGAATGGGATAGACTGGAGCCCTGCACATGTACCTGACCCAAATGCTGCCTGGTTCTTCATTACTAAATTGATTCAGCAGTTGGTAGAAATTCTGCCCACTTAAAAGGCGATCATGCGTCTCCCGACCCGAGTGGGTGACATCGGAAATAAAAAGGAATCTCAAGAAGAAAAGAAGACTGTGGAGAACATATGCCAGATATCAACAACCTGAACATTTTTCCGCTTTTAAGAAACAGCGAAATCGGTGTCGGAATCTTCTGAGAAAAAGAAAGATCAAACTTTTGAGTCAGAAATAGTCAAAGACATACCAAGAAATTCGAAAAGGTTTTATGCTTACGTTAATAATGCAAAACGAAATCGCGACTGCATTCCTTGTCTTAAAGACAATCAGGGAAACAGGTTAATTGATAACTCTGATAAGACCTGCCTCTTATCCAATTTCTTTATGTCCGTGTATACCGAGGAACCATTTTTTGACGAGGATGAATACTACAGTACTGCCACATCTACAAACAAAAATAAGCACGGTGTCGTTCCCAATGGACACAGTAAGAAAAACTCTGAAACAGCTACAGCCCACTAAATCACCTGGCCCTTCCGCTCTCCAAGATATTTGAAAGTTCGATGGAGGCGGGGGCTCTGCCTACCGAGTGGAAGATAGCCAACATAACCCCCATCTATAAAGGAGGAGAGGACATCACCAAACAGTTTCCGACCAGTCAGCCTCACAAGTATCTGTTGCAAAATGATGGAGAAGATTATTAAAAACGGAACTGATGAGGCATCTTGAAGAGAATAACTTGCTAAGTTCATATCAACATGGATTTCGAAGTGGTCGATCCTGCCTCACAAACTTGCTCACATCCATGGAAAGTTGGACAAAATCATTAGAAATGGGTTTGTCAGTCGATGCGGTCTACATTGACTTTAGCAAAGCCTTTGACAGGGTTCCACACAAACGTCTGATCTTTAAGCTCCGTCAAATGGGTGTGACTGGCAACCTTCTCAAATGGTTGGCCGACTTTCTCACAGACAGGCGCCAGCGTGTTTGTATCGGAGACACCAAGTCTCACTGGGAAACCGTTCACAGTGGAGTTCCGCAGGGCAGCGTTCTGGTTCCCATTTTGTTTCTGATATACGTAAACGACTGCCTGGATTGTCTGACATGCGAGAAGGTAATGTTCGCTGACGATTTGAAGTTATGGAACTCGATTGAAAAACCGGAGGATGAGCGAAAATTACAACAAAACTTAGATCGCTTGCAAACATGGTGTGATGAGTGGCTGCTGAATCTTAATCTTAACAAATGCCAAATAATCCGACTGTGGTCTAGTTCCAGAAGGCTGATTGAGTTTGAATACCAGTACTCCATCAGTGGTCACCAACTCCAGGAGGTAAATATTCTAAAGGACTTGGGTATATGGATAACACCAACTCTCAAACCATCGTCGCACTGTGCGAATATCGCAAAAGAAAGCAATGTGTATCTTAGGCGCAATCAGGAGGTCCTTCGTTAATTTTGACGAAGAGCTTTTTGGGCGCGTTTATGGAACATTTATCCGGCCGGTGTTGGAATATTGCGTTCAGGCGTGGCGCCCTTGGACGAAACATGACTACGCTCTGCTGGAGAAAGTTCAACGGAGGCAACGAAACTAGTCAGCGGATTGGAATGCCTACCCTATGAGGGCCGCCTAGAAAGACTTAAAATTTTTCCTCTCTCTTATAGGCAATACAGAGGGATATGATCTTAGTCTTCAAACTGGTCAGAGGAGTTGATTGTGCTCTTCAGATGGCCAACTTTTTGAATTGGCAAAACATGACAAGTCTCCGAGGTCACCAATACAAACTGAAAAGAAATCACGCCAAACTTGAAGTACGGGCCAACTTCTTTTCCCAACGAGTGATTGACGAATGGAACAAGCTGCCAGCCTCAGTTGTTCAGGCTGAAAGCGTTGAAATGTTTAAAAGAAGACTTGATGCATTTTTACTTGATGAACATATATTTAGTCGACAGCAATGATTGATATACTAAAACGACTATCGCCATGTAACATTTGCTTGTTTTGCTAGCGTCTATCTGTAAATAGGGTTTTCAAAGGCTCTGCCTATCTCCCTTATATATACTGAATTATACTGAATTATTATTCGAGATGGCGAATGCGTTACAGTGCCCAAAGCATTCCGTTTAGGAAAAGTGGATTTTTCACATGAACTATCATCATACCGGCCAAGTTCTTGAAAGAACTTGCCAGCGAACCGTCCAAACCACTAGCGCATATATTTAATTCGTCATTTGAATCAGGGAAACTGCCATCTGAATGGATGGCAGCAAATACATACCCCATATACAAGAGTGGTGCTCGATCTAATGTCAAAAATTATCGGCCTGTCAGCCTAACCTCCATTTGCTGTAAAAAACTGGAATCAATAATCAAGAAGGCAACCATGAAGTTCCTTGAGGAAAACTAATTACTCTCAGATCTGCAGCATGGCTTCAGACAGAATCGATCTTGTCTTTCTAGTTTATTACTCTCCACAGAGCGGTGGACTCGTGCACTGGATGAAAATGGTAGGGTTGACGTCATATACACTGATTTCAAGAAGGCGTTTGGCAGTGTCCCACACAAACGTCTTCTCTACAAATTAGCTGAAATTGGGATGAGAACAATACTGCTGACATGGATCGCAGACGTTTTTACAGGTAGATTGCAAACTGTGTGCAACGATACCTCGAATTCAACACCTACTCCGGTTCTAAGTGGTGTCCTCCAAGGCTCGGTATTAGGGCCGTTACTCTTCTTAGTGTACATCAACGACTGTGTCGACGACATGGATTGCAGCGCCATCATGTTTGCAGATGATGTTAAATTGTGGAGGGTCATCAAATCTGATTTCGATAGGCACGCACTTCAAGAGGATCTCAACCGTCTTAGCAGCTGGTCTGCTCGTTGGCTCTTAAATTTTAACGTTGGGTAGTGTGTGGTCCTAAGACTGCGTACCAGAAGGACCAGTGAGAGGATGATTCCTACCAAAACATTCTCAAATGGGCAGCCCCTTTCAATTGTTGAGGAACAGAAAGACTTCGGTGTTCTAAGAAACCCCTCACTTAAATCATCTTCACAGTGTTTAAAGGCAGCTTAACGCGCTACACCGGTCTTATTTGCGCTCAGACTTGGATTTGTGCAGATTGATAAGGAACTCTTCCGAAAAACCTACTGGGTATTTTTTCGATCTCACTTGGAGTATACCATCCAGGCCTGGCATCCGTGGTTCAAGAAGGATTATTTACAGCTGGAACGAGTGCAGGCGAGGGCTACGAAGATGGTCAAGAATCTTAGTCATCTGTCTTACGAAGCCAGACTGGTTGAACTTGATTTGTTTCTTCTAAATTACAGGCAACTACGCGGTGACCTCATCCAAACCTCCTGGATTGTCAGAGGCCGTGAGTGTGCCCTAGAATTCGCTGAATTCTTCGAATTGGCTGGGACATAACATCTGCGGGGTCATTACTTTAACCTCAGAGGAAGTTTGTCCACACGGAAGTTAATCGAATCACCTGTTCGCAGAGGGTCGTTGGAGCATGGAACAGACTCCCTGACGAGTGGGTCCTTTAGAAACTGTTGATACATTTAAATTCAAACTAGATACTCATTTTCTGAGAAAAGATTTTAAATATAATGAAGATTGTGTAAGCAGGGGCAGCTTGCGCCTGGCCCACACATATTGATGACCCTAAATTTTAATTTGTCAGATTTATCACTGTAAACATTTGAACTATTGACATTTTTTGCATGTGAATAGGGAGCTCAAGGGCAAAAGCCTACCTCCCTCAATAAAGTGACTAAAGTGACTTAAAGTGACTTAAATTGGTAAAGTTCCTAAAAGGGTTCCGCCATTACCTTTAGGAATCGTTGCTCGTACTGACGCAAATAAAATCGCCGACCAGAGTATAATTCTTCCTGATACTGATACTTTATCAACATATCAGAAATCAATGTCACCAAACAGACATTTCAACCGAAAATGCAATCTCGTTATTAAAAGGGCTCCCTAATCCACTTCTGTGATTGTAAAGGAAAGGGAAGAACATGACCTCACACTTTTTCGAGCATACTCAAATTCGATTCTTTAAGATAGCGAATGCGTTACCATGCGAAACATATTCCGTTAAGGGCAATATGGTGTTTCGCATGAATTTTTATCACCGAGGCGTCTTAAACGTCATTCTTAAAAAATAATGCTCCGGCTTCACGCCTCCTTGAACGGAGAATGGCTCTCCATAGGTCACAGTGGGATGTATTTTTTTAAGCCGGATTAAGAACCCACGGAAAGGCAATAAATGAAAATGCTGAGAGCAGAAATGAAGCGGAGAACCGAATAGAGGGCAAAATGGCTCCAAATAAAGGATGGAGAAATAAAAGTGGTGAAGACGTCTTTCTTGTGGCATACCCCGTACATAATCAAGGTGGTTCCTCGCCGAGACGGAAGACACTAAATATGAAGTACGCAACTGTGCAGAGCTCGAATAATAAAAGGAAAGTTCTCCAGAACTTGGATAAATACCACTCATCAGAACTTAGCGTGGGCGGGATGGACACCATTTAATCTCGGGAAGCAATGACAGACTCTAGCATTCAGTCGCACGAAATGCGCAGAGTGTATACCGGTCCAAACTGAGACGTTTGTATACCAATGTTTAGAATCACCCTTCGAAAGTAGACGAGCTCAAAGCACTTTATTTTTTATTTTATTTATTTATTGCCAGTTTACAGGCAAGGTCAAAAAATATATACAGTAGAGGGTCAAGCTGACAGTTAAAAAACCTCCTTCGTTGTTTCAGGTGTTTTCAGGAGAAAAAACTGCAGCTTATTGAGTAATAAAAGTTCAGGACAGGGACGCGTTAACACAGGTGCCCGGTGAAGAACCTCTCCATTCAGTGTTACGGATCCGGTTTTCTGCATCATCAGGTATGTTGGCGAGCAGCTGTTCGCTTTTGACTGAGAAATAAGCCGATTGAGGTCTGCAGAGCCAGCAATATTGCCCTGAGCGTGAAGACCGGCACAGGATTCAGAGTCCGTGAATGCCATCAGAACCGAAGAGAGCTACAACAGAGTCAGCACCCAAAAGTTTTGGAACGTGTCCTGAATGTAGAAAACAAGTGATAGTTCGCGTGAACAAGGGATAGCTTTGCTGAATTTTGATACTTCTAGGTAGCTTATTCCAGATTGCTATAGCATTTACCGAAAAAAACTGTCGGTATCTAACTGTGCGTGCCAAAGGAAGAATTAAAAATACATCTCTATGACTGGTGCGCTGAGAGTGGTCGAGGTGCCTCAGAGATGAAAGGGGGTTAAATGTACGACTGTTTAGTAGTTTTAACAGTAAAAATAGTCCCTTCTGTAATCTGAGAATCAACAGCGGGTCAAGGCTTGTAAGCTCACGGCGTTGGTGATAGAACAGGTTTCGGTTTTCTGAATAGAAAACTCTTTTTGTAAAGAAGTGCTGGACTGATTCTATCTTCTTTCGTTCACTAGCGTGTAAAAGACTAAATAAAAACGAGCAGTATTCCAGACTAGGCCTGACATACATTTTATAGAGGCTGATTCTAATTTTGACGGTTTTGAAATTTCTGAGAATAAACCCAGTAGTTTGGCGTGCTTTCGAAACAATCAGGGCGCAGTGCTCTGACAGATTAAGACTACAAGAATATGATATGCCCAGATGCTTTATAATTCCGGGCAAATTTAGATCGTGATCGTCTATGCTAATTGAACAAATAATTCAGAGGGCTTCCATAAGTTTCTTGAGGAAATCTATCACTCTCAGAGCTTTAACGTGGCTTTAGAGCGAATCGCTTCTGTCATTCCAGTTTATTGCTCTCAACAGAGCAGTGGATTTGCGCATTGGACGAAGATGGTTAGTTTTGACGTAGATATAAATAATAATCATAATATAAAAGACTACAATTCCAGGCATGATTCCTTAAATTCACCTCCCGCCAAACGGACCAAGAGTTAAATAAGTTTTTTGGATGTCAATTACGAGGACAAAGCGTGTGCGACATACCTTAAAGGTTTTCAAAACATTTCGGAGATTGAAAAAATATGCAGGGGCTGATGATGGAGATAGAGAAATTGAAGAATCTTCCTCGTATTTTACCTGAAAAGAAACAGTCCGTAACGATGGAACATGAGAGAGACAAACTCACATACGCATTCACAGCTTCCGCAGTCATCGCATCCAATAAAGACGATGAAGCTACGTCTACGGAGCTAGGTGATGTCGTTAAACAGTTTCTAATAAGGAAGGAAGGCAAACGGCAGGGATCCCAGAAAATGAAGAACCGAGTTTCGGATGACAAAGATAAGATGACATTCAAACATGTAAGCCCCAGAACCCCGAAAGTCGGACAAAATCACTCTCATGTTGATGTGCAAGCATCCACGAGTAATGCCATCTCCGTGATTTCACACCCTAGCATAGGCAAGCAAATTAGGAACTCGCCCATAAATCATAAGCAAAATATCGTAATATGGGATTTGCCAGAATCCACGTCCTGTATTCCGAAGGAACGAGTGGCACATGATCTAGATCTTTTTTTGTGAATATGCCAGTGCAGTTCTGAAGAAAGGGGAAATTTTCACTGTGCGAAAAGCTTTCCGACTAGGCAAAGCCGACCCAACTGTGACATGAGAACATCCCTAAGGCCTCTAACAATTATTTTAGAAAACGAAACCCAGGATGAGTGACCTTACGGGGATCGCACAAACAAGTGTTTCTTTTCAGCAGGACTACGAGCCGAGGGAATGGCTGTAAGTGAGGGAAATACGGAGAGAATTAAAGAAGAGAATTGGCAGAGGGGAGAAACAGCTAAAAATTTAAATACCGTCAAATAGTCCAGATCAATGTGTCCTTCTTGTGGCCAAAACCTGTGAAAAAGAATGCGGCTTCTCCCCGACGAATCTATCATTGGATGTCCTCTCCGCAAATGTACAAAGCTTGTTCAACCAGTTGGACGACCTTAGAAACGCTGTCAATGAAATTAAACCACGCTTTATTGCTTTCAATAAAACGTGGCTAACTGCAAGTAGTACTGAAGCTAAAATATCACTCATTTTTTACCACTCGCAAGCTGACCGCTATGGCTGACATAAATATTCAATTACATGATGGGAACTCTTACGCATAACTATATCTGCTTAATATTCCAGACCACTGACGATCTCGCTTGTGTACTGTTTGCCTTATCAGACTTCCGATCAGGATCTTATTATCATAACGGAAATCTACAAAGCCAGTTTGAAGAAAAATATCCTCATTTTTTGGGGATTTTAACGTTCCTGGTATTGACTGGAAAAAATGGACTGCGCAGACAGACAAACGTCTCTAACAGAACGTCACATTTGGAACATGGACGAAAGAAGGAGAACAGTCAAACTGCCCTGATCTGATTTTTATCTGAGATGAGGAGAATGTGCTACATTTAGAGGATCAACCGCCATTAGATTCAAGCGATCACATTATGCTGTGCTTCGAGTACTCACTATTTTTTTCAACCAAATTTATCCGATACTTGGGAAATAAATATTTGGAAGAGGGACTTCTCACTTATGAGAAGAAAAATGTCAGAGATATCCTGGGAAACAGAACTAAATGATGGATCCAATAAAGATTGGACGGCATTGAGCTCATTATTGAAAAGGATTGTTAACCTCAACTGTCCTCTCAGGAGAAAGACAGCAACAAAACGCCCAAATTGGATAAACTCAAACTTGCATGCCTTTTAGAAAAAAAATCACTTTTGGAGGCATTATAGACAAACCGGCTCCGATGCTCACTTACGGGAAAATAAGCAGCAACGCAACGTTTGGAAAAGCGAGGGTTCTTAGCTGCGAAGGACGTTCGAAATAAACAAAAAGCAAAAATCGTGAGAACACCCCAAAATGCTGTGTGGCGTACGGAGTACAAAGAGAACTCAGGAAATGTTTCCTGCCCTTAGGTCTGCAGACGGAAAACTGGAGACCGATGACCAGAATAAAGCATTCCTTATTTCGAAATTCTTTCTAACCATCTTCAACCGAGAGCTTATACTTTTGTTGCTATTCCATCCGTTTGTCAACCAATGTATACCCCTTCATTCCACTCCTCTTCCACCTCCTTTCCATCCAAAACAGGGGACCTACACCTAGACTTTTCATCGACCATATTTTGATCAAAATTACTCCCTAAACAGACTGCTAAGTCACCTGGGCTGGAAAGAATTCCTGCATTAGCACTTAGAGAACGTGCTGACGAAGTGTGTGTACAACTGTCGATCATATTCCAAAAGTCCTTCGAAGAAAGCATTTTCCCGGAAGAATTGAAGAAGGTTCACGACTGGACTGTGAAAATTACCGCCCGATCAGTTTAACTTGGACAGCGTGTAACATGTTGTAGCGTATTATCAAGAGGCATTTAATGCACTATCTGGAAAATAATCAAATCTTTTGCGATGTCCAACATGGCTTCCGTCCAGGATGTTCCTGTCTCCCGAGTGCCCTTCAGTCGCACGAGAAATTGACAAAGGCCACAGATAAAGGTTATCTAGTACATTATACATTATTTGAGTTAAATAAGGTCTTCGATAGTGTACCACACAGACTTAATTTACAGAAGAATTGTGACTTAAGAATTCAAAGAAAATTTTCAATTGGATCAAGAGTTTATTGTCTTTCAGAGTACAAAGCGTTGTGGTTGGAACTCTAGCTCGGAATGGTTAAAAGTAGAATGTGGTATTCCACAGGGTCCTGGTTTGAGCACGCTACTATTTTTTATCTACGCGAACGACTGTCTCAATAAACTAGATTGTGAAGTTGTCATGTTTACAGATGCCACAAAAATATGGACTGAAGTCAGCTGCGGTGATGATTCAAAAGGGTTACAATAGAATATCAATAAACCAAGTCTACCAAGTAGCTGTTTAAGTGTAATGTATGCAAGTGTGGGATCCTTCACTTAATCGCCGGTCGAAAAGTATATCTGAAACACCAGCACTTTATAAATGGCACTGCATTAAAAGAGGTAGAACACAAAAAGATCTGGGCATGTGGACAACTGCATATTTGATACCCTTAGAGCACTGTAAGGAAGCAGTCAAGAAGGCAACATGTACATTGCATTGGATCAGATGTGCGTTTAAATTATTCCCACTGATCTCTTCGGAAAAGTCTATGGCGTCTTGGTGAGACCGCATTTAGATCACGTAATACCAGCCTGGATACCGTGGATGAAGAAAGATGTTGTCCTCCTTGAATAGGTGTTACGGAAAGCAAAGAAGATGGTCGACGGACTTAAGACTTTACCGTACCAAGACAGTTTGAAAAAACTTGACTTATTTCCACTTTCCTATAGGAACTTGCGGTGTAGCCTGCTCTGGACATTCCAGATTATCCGGGGCCATGATTACTCCCTGAGATAGGAGAATTTTTTCGAGTTTGCCTGCAAAACTCAACTGCGTGGTCATCCTTACAAGGTCAATAACAAAAGCACGCGATTGAACCTCAGAATGTTTTTTTTTTCAGCTAACGAGTGGTACGACCTTGGAGTTCGTTACCAAGCGAGACGGTTACCGCTGAGAGCATTTCTGATTTAAAAGAAGGCTTGATGGCATAATATTTAACAAAAGACGACACTTACAACGTGATTACATAAAACCAGCCTTTTGCAGTCTGTCAGGCCCTACTTATCTTCCACATTGTTTCGCCGATGGCTGTGAAAACGCATTTTAAATTATGTTATGCTTTGTCTCAAACATTTTTAAATGTAAACCATTTTTTATATTGAATTTAATTATGCAATAATAACTTTACATTAATTGGTTCATCAAGGGCAATGCCTGTAACCCTTCAAACTATACAAATATAAAACATTGATGTATATATTGGACTGTAGTCTATACTACTATTCCCACGTGAGTACAGGCAGATTCGAGGCGATCTCATACAGACATACCGGCTTGTAAAGAATCAGGACTGTGCTTTACACTTCGCAAACTATTTTTCCTTTGCCACACCAACTAACCTGCGTGGGAATTCTCTGAAACTTCAAGGAACCTTATCCCACCTCTATGTTAATCGCCACTCATTTTCGCAGCGAGTTGTCGGTGCCTGGAACAGACTCCCAGTGGAGGTCATACGGGCAGACAAGACAGATACATTCAAACGTAAACTAGATTTTTATTTGCTTAAAAAATACCGTTCATTCTCCCAGGAAGGCACTGCTGCATCACACCAAAGCTTCGCACATACGTACAGATAACGGAGATAAAGGTTATCTTTGATCCCTCAGGATGACTGTGCCTAGATCCCTGGGTTACAAAACTAATTTCTTTCTTTGTGACAATGTCACTCATTACTTTATAGTAACATATTTATTTAAACTTGAATATATTTGATGTGCCTTATCCACACATGGATGTTCGTCACCATTCGTTTTCGCAGCAAATTGTTGGTACCAGGGACGGGCTCTCAGACAACGTCATACGGGCGGACACGACCGATACATTCAAACGTAAACTTGATTTATATTTGCTTAAAAATACCGTTCATTCTTCCAGGAAGGCACTGCTGCATCACACCAAAGCTTCGCACATACCTACAGATAACGGAGATAAAGGTTATCTTTGATCCTTCAGGATGACTGCGTAGATCCCTGGGTTACAAAACTAATTTCTTTCTTTGTGACAATGTCACTCATTACTTTATAGTAACATATTTATTTTAAATTGAATATCTTCGATGAGACTTATCCCACAGGGTTGTTCGTCGCCATTCGTTTTCGCAGCAAATTGTTGGTACCAGGGACGGGCTCTCAGACAACGTCATACGGGCGGACACGACAGATACATACAAACATAAACTGGATTTATTTTCTTTTGACAAATACTGTTCAGTCTAACAGAAAGGCACTGAAACATCAAAGTAAAGTTGTGCATATACATCGAGATAATGGTGTTTGTCTGTGTCTAGAACCCACTGTTAGAAAACTAGTTTCTTTCTATGTGGCTATGTTACTCACTTCATTAAAGTAACTACTTTATACTTTACTGAACCCAGTAAACAAGAGGACGGTTCGCTAGTTTGAAAGGGTGTCCCATCTAGTTCTTGCTCCACAACATCATCGCTAAGCTCAGACAGCATTAGTAATTATCTGGCCTTACAACCTAGCGCTTCATTGTTGCTGGACGTTGCACCAGCATGTGATTTTGAAGAGGTTGTTGAGTTTGTAATACCAAAGAGGAAAAGGACAAAGAAGACCAAGTCTTTCACGGATTTGGCTCCAGCCTGCCCAACACCAGGTTCGTCTAGACCTTCTGAACCAAGTGACCTGGTAACAAGTACTCACTCAGTTGAAAGACTTGATTTGCAATCGGGCGCTCGATTGAGTCGAAAATATAATGTTATCATAAAAGGCGTTCCTGAATCAGCGTCAGTTATTCCGAAGGAGCGAGTAAAACATGACTTGGAACTCCTTCAAATGTATGCAAAAACGTTGCTAATAGACAATTAGTCCATTCAAATTCTCAAGGCATAAAGAATAGGGAGGGCTCTGTCAACACATGATTCAAATCCTCGACCAAGACCTCTTAAAATCATCTTGGAAAACGAAGCACAGGCACAGCTCTTGCTACAGAGAAAATCAACCCAACGGGGTCCACACTCTGAAGTTTTCTTTAACCGGAATACGGGTTAAAAGAGCGAATGAAAATGCGACAATAAATAATAGAACTGGAAACGCGAAGGACCAATGGTGAGGCGCATCTCAAAATAAGGGACGGACAGATATTTCAAGTGAAAAGAACTGTACTTTGGCCGAAGGCAGTCACTCTGACAGCCTAACTGTTCCATTTCAGAAACCAAAAACGTGCCCACATAAAATAATCGTCCTTAATGCCAGATCTCTGCTTAATAAGATGCCTTTGCTCCAGACTCTGGTTTTCACCCACCGCCCCGACATTGTAATAGTAACCGAAACATGGGCAACACCCTGTGTATCAGACTCCAGACTCTCTATTCTAGGCTACACTTACATTCGGAATGATCGACACGATGGCCGTGGTGGAGGAAGATGTATCTATGTTAAGCAACCACTTTAATTTCTACCGTTGGACTATCGACACTTTACCGCGGTAGAAGAGGGCTGTTGGCTCCCGGTTTTTCTAAAAGATAACTACTCTTTACTCGTTGTTAGTGTCTATCACCCACCCAATGCCAGCAAGATAAAGATCTTTGTCTCTCGCAGGCATTTCATGCCGCAGCTGACTTAAATCTGAAGTACTGCTTGATTGCAGGTGACTTCAATCGCTCTGAAGTGCATTGGTTTCCACCTTTCGGTCCTGCAAAGTTCGAAGACCTACTTGAGGCCATAGATATAGGCATGTGGGACCAGGTAGTTAATTTTCCCACCCTAGGATGAAAAATAATTGATATTATTTACTGAAGAGGTTGGTAGCCATTGTCAGTCTCACCTTAAGATCAACGTGGGAGTTCTGACCATGCTATAGTTCTTTATAAACTAGAACAAGAGGCTAATGAAACGTTTTCCAAAAAAATATAGATTTTCCGTGATTTCAGATGAGCAAATATGGGGAAATTGCTAACACATATAATTTCCCACGATTGGACAAACTTCTTTTTATATTCGGATGTAAATGTTTGTACTGATACTTTGTAACAAGTTCTAGGTCTACTCATTTCTCGTTTTGTTCCCCGTAAGAAAATAATTTATGTCGCGGATAAAGTCTACTTCCCTTTATCATTTCGACGTAGATTGCGTAGACTCTCGCGATGATTTCATCTACAAAACGACACTTCCGTCCTGCCTTGATCCAATTAATCTTTGAAGAGGCTAAGAGGCTGTCTGACGGAAAACGATTAGCTGATCAGGTCACATTTGCCAAAAACCTTTATTGAAATGTTTCAAAGCTATTTTCGCACGCAGTAAAAGTGCAGAGAATAACGCAGCACTCCGTACTTCGAGACGTCTTAGGAAACCCCATAGTTGAAGCTAAGTTGACAGCTGATAGATTCAATGCTTTTTTGTCTAGAACGTTTAGTGAACATATTGTCGCTCCCTTTCCCAACATCCGAGTTTGGACCGGTTACGTCCCAAAAACCATAACATTTTACCCTCTAGGACGTGACCATAGCCATTCAGCGTTATCATAAATCTTACAGTCCTGGACCTGATGGCGTCCCGCTCAGCGTTCTTAAGGCGGATGCAAACAATAAAGTTCCGTCCCTTCTGCATAAATTTTTAAAACTGTCAATATTAGGACGAGGCTTTATAAAATGTATGTCAGACTTAGTCTGGAATACTGCTCGTTTTTATTTAGCCTTCCAGCACTTCTTTACTAAAAGAGTTTTCACTTCAGAGCACAGAAACCTGTCCTGCTAACAACGTTGTGAGCTTACAAACCTTGAACCTTTGTGGCTTCGCAGATAAAAGAAGGGGCAGTTTGTACTGTTTATTCTTTAAAACAGTTTTAACTTTAACCTCGTTACATCCCTAAGGCAGCTCGACCACTCTCGGCGCACCAATCATAGAGATGTATTTTTATTTCTTCCGTCGGCATCCACCGTTAGATACCATCAGTTTTTTTCGGTAAGCGCTATAGCAATCTGGAATAAGCTACCCATAAGTATTAAAATTCAGCAAAACTATTCTTTGTTTACGAGAGTTGTCACTAGTTTTCTACATTCAGGACATCTTCCACGAATTTTGGCTGCTGACTCTGTGGAAGCGCTCTTACGTTCTGATGACGTCCACGGACTCTGAATCCGGTGCCGGACATGCTGGCTCTGCAGTCCATAATCGGGTTAGTCCACAATCGACAACGAGCAGCCGTTCGCCTGCATAACTGCTGCTAGTACATAATACCTGATCCACAACAATGAAAGTAAAAGTACTACACCGTGCACAAGTGTCAAAACCTTCCTATTCTGAACTCTAATCCGTTCAATAAGCTGCAGTTTTTTTCGCTTGAAAACATTATAAAGAACGAACAGAATTTTTTCCAATATCAGCTCAACCCCCTACTATATAACCTTTTTGACCTTACCTGTAAACTGGCAATAAATAAATAATTAATTAATTAATAAGATATTTAATCTTGCTTTTGAAAGTGAAACATTCCCTATTTTATGGAAGGAATCGCATAAACTGCCTAAACCCAAACACGGCCGACTGCGTTATTTGATGACTTTAAGCCAATAAATACACTCCCAGCAGTCTCGAAGATCTTGAAGACCTTGATCAAGGACGAGATTATGCGTCAACTAACAGAGAATAACCCACTTAATGTGGCTCAGCATGGGTTTCTCGAAAATAAGTCTTGTGACACATGCCAGCGCTCTTTCTTTTGATCATGTGCTACAAGCTAGTGACAGCGGTTTTGCAATTAACACCGTTTACTTCGATTTCTCGAAGGTTTTTGATCGTGTTGACTATGATCTCCTACTGCTGAAACTTGCTGACTTCGGCATAGGTAACAAGATTCTGAACTTGATATCTTTCTATTTGAATGCTTGCGCACAACGGGTTAAAATGTCTGATGTTACCTCCAACTCCACGCATGTAAGGAGCGGAGTTATTCAGGATAGCTTGCTCAGCCCGCTTCTACTTTACCTTTTTGCCAACGATGTTCCTGATTTTTTTCAGTATGGTAGGCCCTCTTTGTACGCTGACGATTTAAAGTTGCCTATCGATATATACTGGCGGATCGCCAAAGCGTGCTTGAGGTCTTACAAACGGATCGTTAGGCCTTCACTCAGTGTCGCTCATGGCGCCCTGTGCTTTCTTGGCACAAGTTCTCCGTTATGGTTACTGGCGACAACCATCAGCCCCATCTAAGCATAGATGGTCACGACCTAAATGTGCCCGGAGTTATAACGGATCTTGGCATATAATATTCTAGTAGTCTTGATCTGTCAAAACACTGCGCCCTGATTGTCTCGAAAGCACGCCAAAATACTGGGTTTATTCTCAGAAATTTTAAAATTGTCAATATTAGAATCAGCCTTTATATAGTGTTTATCAGACATAGTCTGGAATACTGCTCGTTTTTTTTAGCCTTCTGCACGCTAGTGAACGGAAGAATAGAGAATCAGTCCAGCACTTCATTACAAAAAGTTTTCACTTCAGAACACAGAAACCTGTACTACCAACAACGTTATGAACTTACAGGCCTCGATCCATTGTGGCTTGACAGATTACAGAAGGGACTATTTTACTGTTTAAAATTTTAAATAGTTGTACCTTTAACCCTCTTGTATCTCTGAGGCAGCTCAACCACTCCCGGTGCACCAGGCATCGAGATGTATTTTTATTTCTTCTTTTGGCACGCACCGTAAGATACCGTCAGTTTTTTCGGCAAACGTTATAGCAATCCGGAATAAGCTACCAAAAAGTATCAATATTCAGCACAGTTATCCCTTGTTTATGAGAGCTTTCACTAGTTTTCTACATTCAGGAAACCTTCCTAAAAGTTTGGGTGCTGAATCTAGTGAAGCTCTTTTTTGTTCTGATAGCGTTCACGGACTCTGAATCCTGTGCCGGACTTCATGCTGAGGTCGACAGCAAACAGATGTTTGCCGACATACCTGCTGGTGAGAATACTAGATCCATAACACTGAATGGAGAAGTCCTTTACCGGGCACCTGTGTCAACGCTTCTCTGTCCTGAACTTTAATCCCTAAATAAGCTGTAGTTTTTTTCTCCTGAAAAACACAATAAAGAACGATCAGGAGTGTTTTCCACTGTCAGCTTGACCCTCTTCTGTATATTTTTTGACCTTGCGTGTAAACTGGCAATAAATAAATAAATTTTTATTTTAACTGAATATCTTCGATGAGCCTAATCCAACCTGGATGTTCGACGCCCTTCGTTTTCGAAGCGAGTTTTCAGTGCCTGAATGGAACGGGCGGACACGACCGCACATTCTTTTGACAATTGCGTTCATTCTTCCAGAAAGGAACTGCAACGACATACAAAAGCTTTGCAAATACATACAGATAACAATGATATCTCTTTTTGACAAAGGTAATCATAGGACCTTCCGGATGCCTGTGCCCAGATTCCACTGTTAAACAAAATTTCCTTTCAACGTGAATTTTTTATTTACTTCTTTTTAATGACGAGTATTTCGACTGCAATATTGCCATTCATTTTTTATATTAATAGTGACTTAAAAGACAATACTTATTTCCCTTAACTATACTCAACAATACTTAACTGATTATATCTTCCTCCATTCACTAGCGTGCAGAAGGCTAAATGGAAACGAGCAGTATTCCAGCCTGAGTCGGACATGCATAAAAACTGGTTCTAATATTGTCCGTTTTGAAATTTATGAGAAAAAGCCCAGTAGGACGGCGTGCTATCGAGACAATCAGGATGCAGTGCTCTGACAGGTTAAGACTACTAGAATATGATATGCCCAGATCCTGTATGGCCCCAGGCACATATAAGTAATGACCGTCTTAACTTAGTCGGGGTTGATGTTTTTCACAAAAAATCATAACGGAGCGACTTAGGCCAAGAAAGCGAAAGGCACCACGTGCGAAACCACTGGGCAAAGGCCTAAAGATCAATTATTATGAGCTCAAGCACGCTATGGTGATCCACCAGTTTATATCGATAGGCAACTTTAAATCGTCAGCGTACAAAGAGGGCCTACCATACTGAAAAAAATCAGGAACATCGTTGGCAAAAAGGCAAAGTAGAAGCGGGCTGAGCAAGCTATCCTGAATAACTCCGCTCCTTACATGCGTGGGGTTGGAGGTAACATCAGACATTTTAGCCCGTTGTGCGCAAGCATTCAAATAGAAAGATATCAAGTTCAGAATCTTGTTACCTATGCCGAAGTCAGCAAGTTTCAGCAGTAGGAGATCATAGTCAACACGATCAAAAACCTTCGAGAAATCGAAGTAAACGGTGTTAATTGCAAAACCGCTGTCACTAGCCTGTAGCACATGATCAAAAGAAAGAGAGCTGGCAGGTGTCACAAGATCTTATTTTCGAGAAACCCATGCTGAGCCGCATTAGGTAGGTTATTCTCTGTAAGGTGACGCATCATCTCGTCCTCGATCAATGTCTTCAAGATCTTCGAGGCTGATGGCAGTGTATTTATTGGCCTAAAGTCGTCAAATGACGTAGGTCAGCCTTGATTGGGTATAGGCAGAATGTGCGGTTCCTTCCATATAATAGGGAAGGTTTCACTTTGAAGAGCAAGATTAAATATCTTATTCAGCAGGGATGGAAATATATCATTTCCATCCACCTTTAGAACGCTAACCGTGACGCCATCTGGTCGAGGACTGTAAGATTGACGAAAATGCCGAAGGGCAACGGTCACGTCCCAGAGGGTAAAACGTATGGTTTCCAGGACGTTACCGGTTCAAACCGGGATGATTGGAAAGAGCGACTGAATGGTAACTAAAATTTCTCGACAAGAACGCAATGAAGCTATCAGGCGTCAACTTAGCGTCATATATAGGGTTTCCAAAAGCGTCTTTAACTACAGGGTACTGAGTTTTTCTCTGCGCTTTTACTGTGTGCGAAAAGAGTTTAGCAACATTTAACGAAGGGTTTTCGGAAAATTTGACCTCATCAGCTAGTTGTTTTTCGTCAGAGAGCCTCTTAGCCTGTTCACTGATTTGTGGGATAAAGGGTTGAACTGAAGTGTAATTTAGTAGATGAAAACTACCTGAGAGTCAACGCAGTCAACGACGGAAAAGATAAGGGAGGTAGACTTCATCCTCTACATTAGTCATTTTCTTACGGGGAACAAAACGAGAAATGAGTGGACCTAGAACTTAGTACAAAGTATTAGTACAATCAATCACATTCAATAACTTTAATGACTTCATTATGTTTTCGACTCAATCGAGTGCACATTTGTAACTCAGAGCTTTCAGCTGAGTGAGTACTGGTAACCAGTTCACTTGGCTCAGTCGATCCAGATGAACCGGGTGTTGGGCAGGCTGGAGTAAAATCCCTGCACGACTTGTTCTTCTTAGACCTGTTCCTCTTTGGCTTTACAAACTCGCCAACCTCTTCAACATGGCATGTTGCTGCAACGTCTACCAGCGCTGTAGCGATGGACGGTAAAGCCAGATTATTGCTGATGCTACCCGAACTAATTACTTGTGGAGTGGAGCAAGGTCTAGATTAGGCTCCCATTGGAAGTATCGAAACTTCCTCTTGTTTTCCGGGTTCGGCAATCGCGATATGTTTAATGTGAGTCATATGTAAGATTGAAGAGGCTATATATGCATACGAATTTTGCTTTGTGGTAGATTTTTTATGGACAGGAGCTTTTTTAACAGGAAGGCAAGATATAGATTTCATAGAGGCTGAAACACCTGCTAGAGGATAAAACACCCATTTAAGACGAATATTTTAAGCGGGTACGTTTTCAGTTTCTGAAACGGGACAGTTAGGCTGTCAGAGTGACTGCCTTTGGCCAAAGAAATGCTCTTTTTCACTTGAACTATTTGTCCGTCCCTTATTTGGAGATGTGCCTCGCCATTGGTCCTTCGTGTTTCTAGTTCTATTATTAATCGTCTCATTTTCCTTCGCTCTTTTAGCCCGTATTCCGTTTTAAAAAACTTCAGAATGCAGACCCCGTAGGGTTGATTTTCTCTGTAGCAAGAGCTGTGCCTGTGCTTCGTTTTCCAAGATGATTTTAAGAGGTCTTGGTCGAGGATTTGAATCGGGTGCTGACAGAACCTCCCTTTTCTATATGCATTGAGAATGTGGATGGACTCACCATCCGTTAGCAACGTGTTTGCGTACGATTGAGGGAGATCCAAGTCATGTTTTACTTGCTACTTTGGAATTATTGACGCAGACTCTGGGACTTATTTTATGACTTAATTATTTTTCGACTCAATTGAGTGCCAGTTTGCAACTCAGATCTTTCAACTGAATGAGTACTTGTAACCAGTTTACTGGGTCCGATAGGGCCAGATGAATCGGGTGTTGGGCAGGCTGGAGCCAAATCCGTGAACAACTTGTTTTTCTTAGACCTTTTTCCCCTTTGCTTAACAAACTCACCAAACTCTTCAACATCGCATGTTGATGTTAAATCCAGCAGTTACACAGTGCTGGTTTGTAAAGCCACATTACTGCTAGTACTGCCTGAGCGAAGTGCTGGTGGTTTGGAGCAAGATATAAATGGGACTCCCTTTCGAACTAGTGAAAGGTCCTCTGGTTTACTGGGTTCCGTAAACGCAATATTTTTTCCGTGAGTATTTGTTATGCTTGAAGAGGCTATATGTTTTGCGGTAGATTTTTTAAGGACAGGATCTTTTTTTAACAGGTGGGCAAGAGATATATTTTTTAAGTTACCTATTTCTTGCCTTAGATTGTCTACCTCCTGCTCCATCCCTTTCGCCTCAGGTAGGTTATTCAATGGTTCCATGACAAATTTGATGAAAATAAAGCGTTAATTGGCTGTGTCTATAATACTCCGTGTTATGCTGGCAATGAAAGCCAGCTCTGTGAACTATTTAAAAACGTTGCAGACATTCAATTTGATGTCAAAATAATCGTAGGCGATTTCAATCTGCCAGACATTGACTGGCAGGCAAATTCTCTCCACCTAAACATCAGAAATCGGTCGATACTAATAACTTTTCAAACATGTCCCAACTGGTCAGATCAGTTACTAGAAATTAAAAAAATTTAGATTTAATGTTTACAAATGATGTCCACCCTCTCTTTATGAATTTCATTATGATCTTTTCCCAAGTGATCACGCAGTAATTCACTGTTGTTTTCCAGTCCCCTTTCTTACGAAGCCTGAGGTTAAATGCAATAACCTTGACTTTGCTAACACAGACCATGAAATGATATATAATTTCGGTAGCACTCTTGATTGGCATAGCATACTCTCAATCAACGATCGAAACTTTTTCCGTCAGCTATTGCAGAGCCTCACAGAACAAATCCAGGCTTTAATCCCGTTTATGATTTTTAATTACAATACAGCTTTTTCTATTTTCCGCATTTTCTCCAGAACAAACTTTAAAAATCACGAAAACAACTTAAAGATTCATCTCAAAGCTCTTTGTCAGTTCATTTAAGGATTGCACAAATATTTGAATAAGCATCGAAAATTATGCTCGTGAGAGATAAGCGTAGGGAATCTCGGGCACTAATTGATGGCAATTCATCAAAATCTGTTGCTCATATCTTCCATGTTCGGTCATCGGCTAAGCGTCTGAATGTAACTCCGCCCTTACTCGACTGTAACAAAACATTTGTTACCGACGATTTGGGAAAAGCAGAGTTTTTAAATTAGTTTTTTGCCAACCACTTTACCACTGAAACTTGCACCACTCCCACAATTCCTCTGCTTTCAAATTCACTTCTAACAGCCATTAATTTCTCACCTTCAGGTATTCAAAAAACCAGAGATCACTTACAAAATTCACATTCGGTTGGAACTGATAACATTCCAAACTCACTTATTAAACAGTTAAGGGGTTTGTCACCTTTACTAAACAAGTTATTCTCAGTATTTCTCGAAAATTATTTCTTCCCCGATTATTAGAAAACTTCTATTATAATACCAGTTTTTAAATCTGGTTCCCGCTCGGACATTCATAACTATCGCGGTGTTCATAAAACGCCCTCTCTTGCTTAACTCTTCGAAAAACTAATTGCAAAACAAATCACAGATTTTTGCATAAGCAATCAAATTATCAACCTTTCCCAACACGGCTTCTTACCGGACCGCTCTTGTGAAACCTGCCACATGTCTTTTCTAAATCTACTAACCTCTCTTCGTAATGATCATCTCTCTGTGGTAGTTATCTATTTTGATCTTATTAAGGCATTCGATAAAGTGTCTCATAAACGACTTCTAGCTAAACTAGAAGCTATAGGATTTCGTAGTCCCCTTACTGACTTTATTAGATCATACCTTAATGATCGAAAGCAAAAGGTTTTAGTAGGGGCCTCATAATCAAGTGCTACCCCGATTGTTAGTGGTGTCCTTCAAGGTACCGTATTAGGTCCTTTGTTGTTCTTACTGTATATAAATGATATTTCATCGATATTTAAACATTGCCATTCTTTTATTTATGCTGATGACCTCAAATGCGTGTATTTCTTCTCTAAATCTCTGACCGAACGGTGCCTCGAACAAATTCATTCGGACTTAGACGCTCTTTTGGCCTGGAGCTCCACATGGCTAATGGATTTCTCACCTACTAAGTGTAGCTACATGAGTTTTGGTCCTGTAAGGCTGCCGCAACCTCTTATTTTTGATGGTTGCCCTATGATTGAATGTTCCTCCATCAAGGACTTGGGCTTAAGCTACACCAATAAAGTAGATCTTTCGCCTCATGCCGATAGAATTACGGCCAAAGCTTCTCAGATTTGCAGCTTTATTTCTTCTAATTTCTACCTTCCTGAAATTAAATTAAGACTTTATCGTATGTTTGTACTTCCCATTCTTGAATTTTGATGTCCTTTATTCGGTTTAATGAACGAATCTAGCCGTTCAAAAATTGAAAATGTCCAAAGTCATTTCACAAAAAAATCATACTTCCGACTCTTTCAACTACTTCCTATTCAACAAGATACCAGCTAATGAAGCAAAAATGTATTTGGGTCAGGAGACTTGAAGCAGGCTTTTGTCTCCTTTTCCAACTAAATAATAGTTCAACTCTCCCCAAGCTTTCTGTCATTACCCCCGTTAGTCTTCCTTATAACCTAAGACATTCTATACTAATTATACCTCATTCTGCATCCTCCACGTGTAAAAGCTCTCTCTTCTTTTCTTCTAGGTGCAGTTTTCTTTGGAATAACTTGCCAATTGAAATAAGTTCGTTAACAAGTCTATCTGCATTCAAGCAAAGACTGCACATTTATCTTAACACTGATTCTATTTACCTTTTATTTTCCTCATCTTTTCCCATTAGCTTTACCCATGACTCGGAAAAAGGACCATCGGGAATTTAAGTGACCCTCTTGAAACTATAATTTCGCTCCGTCGGGTCGCCCATGAACTATGATGTCTCCTTATATCATCAGTCATCCAAACGATGACGACATTCGGACGTACACATTCGATGATCCACAGTCTAAAATGCTACAGTTTCTTTGGATACTTACCATCATCAGAATTCAATTCTGGATCCTAAGATGCTAAGGACTTAAGTTCATTGACGCATTTTCGTGAAATTTTGTTTCATACGCCTCATTGATCAAGAACGAATCAACTCGACGTTTCATTATCTCATTCTAAAATGCTACTGCAGTATTACCCTATTCTACCACCTGACCATTTTTTCCTAAGCAGATTTTTCTCCTACCTTCTATTAAAATATGAAGGCTTATTGAACTCTGCCTCCATTTTTATGGTAGGAGTTTTTTTCACTGCCTATTTTTTCTAGTTCACCATTAATTTTAAAACATCGCTAACTGTTGACATAGCAGGACAAGTTATGTATTTGTACATTTTATCTGCACACATTGTCGTAACTTTATTTCGTTACTAAGGTTTGCTTAGACAGTGCCTTGCCGGTGCTAACCAAATATAAATTCTAATTTCTAAACTGAATGAGTACTTGTTACCAGTTTACTGGGTCCGATAGGGCCAGATGAACCAGGTATTGGGCAGGCTGGAGCCAAATCCGTGAACAACTTGTTTTTCTTAGACCTTTTTCCCCTTTGCTTGACAAACTCTCCAAACTCTTCAACATCGCATGTTGATGTTAAATCCAGCAGTTACACAGTGCTGGTTTGTAAAGCCACATTACTGCTAGTACTGCCTGAGCGAAGTGCTGGTGGTTTGGAGCAAGATATAAATGGGACTCCCTTTCGAACTAGTGAAAGGTCCTCTGGTTTACTGGGTTCCGTAAACGCAATATTTTTTCCGTGAGTATTTGTTATGCTTGAAGAGGCTATATGTTTTGCGGTAGATTTTTTAAGGACAGGATCTTTTTTAACAGGTGGGCAAGAGATATATTTTTTAAGTTACCTATTTCTTGCCTTAGATTGTCTACCTCCTGCTCCATCCCTTTCGCCTCAGGTAGGTTATTCAATGGTTCCATGACAAATTTGATGAAAATAAAGCGTTAATTGGCTGTGTCTATAATACTCCGTGTTATGCTGGCAATGAAAGCCAGCTCTGTGAACTATTTAAAAACGTTGCAGACATTCAATTTGATGTCAAAATAATCGTAGGCGATTTCAATCTGCCAGACATTGACTGGCAGGCAAATTCTCTCCACCTAAACATCAGAAATCGGTCGATACTAATAACTTTTCAAACATGTCCCAACTGGTCAGATCAGTTACTAGAAATTAAAAAAATTTAGATTTAATGTTTACAAATGATGTCCACCCTCTCTTTATGAATTTTCATTATGATCTTTTCCCAAGTGATCACGCAGTAATTCACTGTTGTTTTCCAGTCCCCTTTCTTACGAAGCCTGAGGTTAAATGCAATAACCTTGACTTTGCTAACACAGACCATGAAATGATATATAATTTCGGTAGCACTCTTGATTGGCATAGCATACTCTCAATCAACGATCGAAACTTTTTCCGTCAGCTATTGCAGAGCCTCACAGAACAAATCCAGGCTTTAATCCCGTTTATGATTTTTAATTACAATACAGCTTTTTCTATTTTCCGCATTTTCTCCAGAACAAACTTTAAAAATCACGAAAACAACTTAAAGATTCATCTCAAAGCTCTTTGTCAGTTCATTTAAGGATTGCACAAATATTTGAATAAGCATCGAAAATTATGCTCGTGAGAGATAAGCGTAGGGAATCTCGGGCACTAATTGATGGCAATTCATCAAAATCTGTTGCTCATATCTTCCATGTTCGGTCATCGGCTAAGCGTCTGAATGTAACTCCGCCCTTACTCGACTGTAACAAAACATTTGTTACCGACGATTTGGGAAAAGCAGAGTTTTTAAATTAGTTTTTTGCCAACCACTTTACCACTGAAACTTGCACCACTCCCACAATTCCTCTGCTTTCAAATTCACTTCTAACAGCCATTAATTTCTCACCTTCAGGTATTCAAAAAACCAGAGATCACTTACAAAATTCACATTCGGTTGGAACTGATAACATTCCAAACTCACTTATTAAACAGTTAAGGGGTTTGTCACCTTTACTAAACAAGTTATTCTCAGTATTTCTCGAAAATTATTTCTTCCCCGATTATTAGAAAACTTCTATTATAATACCAGTTTTTAAATCTGGTTCCCGCTCGGACATTCATAACTATCGCGGTGTTCATAAAACGCCCTCTCTTGCTTAACTCTTCGAAAAACTAATTGCAAAACAAATCACAGATTTTTGCATAAGCAATCAAATTATCAACCTTTCCCAACACGGCTTCTTACCGGACCGCTCTTGTGAAACCTGCCACATGTCTTTTCTAAATCTACTAACCTCTCTTCGTAATGATCATCTCTCTGTGGTAGTTATCTATTTTGATCTTATTAAGGCATTCGATAAAGTGTCTCATAAACGACTTCTAGCTAAACTAGAAGCTATAGGATTTCGTAGTCCCCTTACTGACTTTATTAGATCATACCTTAATGATCGAAAGCAAAAGGTTTTAGTAGGGGCCTCATAATCAAGTGCTACCCCGATTGTTAGTGGTGTCCTTCAAGGTACCGTATTAGGTCCTTTGTTGTTCTTACTGTATATAAATGATATTTCATCGATATTTAAACATTGCCATTCTTTTATTTATGCTGATGACCTCAAATGCGTGTATTTCTTCTCTAAATCTCTGACCGAACGGTGCCTCGAACAAATTCATTCGGACTTAGACGCTCTTTTGGCCTGGAGCTCCACATGGCTAATGGATTTCTCACCTACTAAGTGTAGCTACATGAGTTTTGGTCCTGTAAGGCTGCCGCAACCTCTTATTTTTGATGGTTGCCCTATGATTGAATGTTCCTCCATCAAGGACTTGGGCTTAAGCTACACCAATAAAGTAGATCTTTCGCCTCATGCCGATAGAATTACGGCCAAAGCTTCTCAGATTTGCAGCTTTATTTCTTCTAATTTCTACCTTCCTGAAATTAAATTAAGACTTTATCGTATGTTTGTACTTCCCATTCTTGAATTTTGATGTCCTTTATTCGGTTTAATGAACGAATCTAGCCGTTCAAAAATTGAAAATGTCCAAAGTCATTTCACAAAAAAATCATACTTCCGACTCTTTCAACTACTTCCTATTCAACAAGATACCAGCTAATGAAGCAAAAATGTATTTGGGTCAGGAGACTTGAAGCAGGCTTTTGTCTCCTTTTCCAACTAAATAATAGTTCAACTCTCCCCAAGCTTTCTGTCATTACCCCCGTTAGTCTTCCTTATAACCTAAGACATTCTATACTAATTATACCTCATTCTGCATCCTCCACGTGTAAAAGCTCTCTCTTCTTTTCTTCTAGGTGCAGTTTTCTTTGGAATAACTTGCCAATTGAAATAAGTTCGTTAACAAGTCTATCTGCATTCAAGCAAAGACTGCACATTTATCTTAACACTGATTCTATTTACCTTTTATTTTCCTCATCTTTTCCCATTAGCTTTACCCATGACTCGGAAAAAGGACCATCGGGAATTTAAGTGACCCTCTTGAAACTATAATTTCGCTCCGTCGGGTCGCCCATGAACTATGATGTCTCCTTATATCATCAGTCATCCAAACGATGACGACATTCGGACGTACACATTCGATGATCCACAGTCTAAAATGCTACAGTTTCTTTGGATACTTACCATCATCAGAATTCAATTCTGGATCCTAAGATGCTAAGGACTTAAGTTCATTGACGCATTTTCGTGAAATTTTGTTTCATACGCCTCATTGATCAAGAACGAATCAACTCGACGTTTCATTATCTCATTCTAAAATGCTACTGCAGTATTACCCTATTCTACCACCTGACCATTTTTTCCTAAGCAGATTTTTCTCCTACCTTCTATTAAAATATGAAGGCTTATTGAACTCTGCCTCCATTTTTATGGTAGGAGTTTTTTTCACTGCCTATTTTTCTAGTTCACCATTAATTTTAAAACATCGCTAACTGTTGACATAGCAGGACAAGTTATGTATTTGTACATTTTATCTGCACACATTGTCGTAACTTTATTTCGTTACTAAGGTTTGCTTAGACAGTGCCTTGCCGGTGCTAACCAAATATAAATTCTAATTTCTAAACTGAATGAGTACTTGTTACCAGTTTACTGGGTCCGATAGGGCCAGATGAACCAGGTATTGGGCAGGCTGGAGCCAAATCCGTGAACAACTTGTTTTTCTTAGACCTTTTTCCCCTTTGCTTGACAAACTCTCCAAACTCTTCAACATCGCATGTTGATGTTAAATCCAGCAGTTACACAGTGCTGGTTTGTAAAGCCACATTACTGCTAGTACTGCCTGAGCGAAGTGCTGGTGGTTTGGAGCAAGATATAAATGGGACTCCCTTTCGAACTAGTGAAACGCCTTCTGGTTTACTGGGTTCGGTAAACGCAATATCTTTTAGGTGAATATTTGGCATGCTTAAAGAGGCTATATGTGCATATGGATTTTGCTTTGCGTTAGGTTTTTTTAAGGACAGGATCTTTTTTAACAGGTGGCAAGAGATATATTTTTTAAGTTACCTATTTCTTACCTTAGAATGTCTACCTCCTACTCTACCCCTTCCGCCTCAGGTAGGTTATTCCATGTTTCCATGACACATTTGGTGAAAATAAAGCGTTAATTTGCTGTGTCTATAATACTCCGTGTTATTCTGGCAATGCAAGTCAGCTATTTTTTCTAGTTCACCTTTAATTTTAATACATTGCTTACTGTTGAAATAGCAGGACAAGTTATGTATTTGTACATTTTATCTGCACACAAGTTCATAACTTCATTTCGTTACTAATGTTTGTTTAGACAGTGCCTTCCCGGTGCTGACCAAACATAAACTCTAAATTCTAAATTCCAAGAAAATAAATAACGTATGCAAATATTGCTTCCTCAAGAATATCTAATGTAGAGCTTAAAGACATTGCGTCTGCAGATCTCAGTAAATCAGTAGGCATTTCCTTCCTTTGAAAGGGAGAGCAAACCAGGTCGTGCACCTTACTACTGTCGTCCAGCTCAGACAGAAGCAGTAATGTTCTTGATACACAAATATATGCGGCATCGTTGCTGGATGATATAAGAAAGTACAATGTTGAAAAGTTCGTAGAAGTTGAAGGACTGAAGACGAAGAATTCGAAGTCGAAGAAGGTCAGGCTGATTTCATAAAAAATGATTTACAACTCAGAACAAAACTCGTTCATACCAACAGATGCTCAAACGGAATCCTCCGCTGGTGATACAGGAGCAAGTGCAGGACAAACTTGCAAAGTTCCCATAAGGGTTTTGCATTAAATTAAGGGATCATTGCTCGTACTGATACAAATAACATCGTCGACCAAAGTAGAATTCTTCCTGATACTGATGCCCAGTCCACAAAGCAGAGCACATAGTCACCAAACAGACATTTTGACCGAGAATGTAATCTCGTAATTAAAGAGGCTCCCGAGTCTACTTCTCTGATTGCGAAGTAAAAGGTAGAATATGACTTCACTCTTTTCCGAGTATACTCAAATTCGATTCTTTAAGATGGTGAATGTGCTACAATGCAAAAAGTATTCCGTTAAGGGAAATAGGGTGTTTCACATAAACTATCATCACCGAGGTCTCTTAAAATCATTCTTGAGAATCATGATCAGGCTTCACACCTCCTAGAATGATAATGGCTCTCCGTACCTTACACAAGGATGTGTTTTTTCAGCCAGATTACGATTAGACAGAAAGGTACAAAATGAGAATGCTGACAACAGAACCAAAAAAGGAGAACCGAACAGGGGGGGAGATAATTTTTCTAAATAAAAGACGGAGAAATAAACGTGATGAAGAGTTCTTTCTTGTGGCAGACCCCGTACATCATCAAGGCGGACAGTCACCGAGACGGAGGACACTAAATACGAAGTACCTAACAGTACAGAGCTCGTATAACAACATAAGGGCGCTCCAGAGCTTTGTGGATGACCACTCATCAAAACTCCGTGTGGGCAGGGTGGACATCAGTTTGTCTTGGAAATCACTGACAGACTCGAGCATTCAATTGCGTGAAATGAGCAAAAGTCTATATGGAGGAGTTAACTAGTCTAAATTGAGATGTTTGTATATCAATGTGCAGTCTCTTTTCGAAAGTAGACGAACTCAAAGCACAAGTATCAGACCAAACCCCCAATGTCATTGTCATTACTGAAATTTGCCTCAAAGCCGAAATCGTAGATAGCGAGGTTTCGATAGATGCATACCAGCTTAAGCAAAGACGGAGAAAATAGACAGGGAGGTGGAGTGGCTGTAAACGGTAGGAAAGGAATCTCAGCTGTTGAACGAGCGCATGCCATCTTCTTTGAATATGAATTTCTCTGGATAAAGATTAAAAAAGATTGTTCACAAAACCTACAATTCTTGACGATCTACAGACCACTAAACATTTCATTTGCAGCTGATGAATCACCCCTTCATTTGGACAAGGAAGTTGCAAGTTTCCCCTAGGCGCTTATTGCTGGAGAGTTCAATGCACCTAGAGTGGACTTGGTAAATCTGTTAGTTGACAGTGCCCTAACTTCCTTTGTCAGCAAGCTAATGGATCTCTTTCTCAATCAACCACTGGCACAGGTTAACTTTCGAACGAGATTTAGAGAGAACCAGAGAGCCAATTGCCTGGACCTAATATTTACGAAAGGACTTCTTTAAAATTGATGAAGTGCATTCTATGGCACCCCTCGGTAAGAGTAACCATAGTACGCTGCTGTGGGATTACTCCCTTTATTCTCAGCACCAGAAGAGAACGCAAGGCAAGCGAAATATATGGAAGGCTGATTTTAACGCGATGAAAAAAGAACTGGTGTACGTGAAATGGGATTGTTTACTCAAAGGGAATCCGGAGGATGACTGGCGATCCTTTAAGACGATTTCACTCGATCTGATTGAACGCTTTTGTCCAGTGAAGGTGCAAAAGAAGACTATTCGCCCAGCCTGGTTAACAAGAGAACTTAACAGACAGTTAAAGAAGAAAAATAAAAATGGAAGGTGTTCAGAGAAACAGGGTCAGCAGAACATTTCGCGGAATTTCGTCAACAAAGAAATGCTGTCAAAAAATGATTCATCATGCAATGAAGAACTATGAATCAAAAATTATCCAGCAGGCTGAAAATAAGCCTAAAATTTAATTTCATTATATCTATAGTCAATTAAAAAACAAGGAACCAGTCGCAGTACTTATGGATTGGAATGATGTTGAAGTCGTTGAAAATTGTGACAAAGCCGAGCACTTGGGTCGGTTCTTTGCCTCGGCATTCACTAGAGAACCAGAACGTCAGCTTGATTACATCAACAGTGCTGTTTTAGAGGCCGGTCCAGTGTTTGAATATATACTTTTCCCGGAACCTCTCATGGAACGTGAACTGTGAAACCTAAAAGAAGCGAAGTCATCTGGTCCGGACTATTTACCGGCAAAGTTCTTGAAAGAACTGGCCGGCACACTATCCAAACCACAAGCTCATATATTCAATTCGCCACTTGAATCAGGGGAACTGCCACCCGAATGGAAGGCAGCAAATATATACCCTATATACAAGAGTGGGGCTCGATCTAATGTCAACAATTATCAGCCTGTCAGCCTAGCTTCCATTTGCTGTAAAATAATGGAATCAATAATTAAGAAGGTGACCATAAAGTTCCGTTAGGAAAACCGATTACTCTCAGAGCTCCAGCATGGCTTCAGAGAGAATCACTCCTATCTTTCCTGTTTATTGCTCTCCTCAGAGCAGTGGACTTGAGCCTTGGACGAAGATGGTAGGGTTTAACGTCATCAACACTGATTTTAAGAAGGCGTTTGACAGTTTCCCACACAAACGTCTCATTTACAAATTATCTGAAATTGGCATACGAGGAATGCTGCTGACATTGCTTGCAGATTTTCTTATAGGAAGATTGCAAATTGTGTGCGTCGATATCTCGAAGTCAACACCTACTCCGGTTCTAAGTGGTGTCGAACAAGGCTCCGTCTTAGGGTCATTACCTCTTCTAAGTGTGCATCAACGACTGTGTCGACCTCATGTTTGCAGACGATATTATGTTGTGGAGGGTCATCAGATCTTATGCTGATAGGCACGCACTTCAGGAGAGTCTCACACGTCTTAGCAGCTGGTCTGCTCGTTGACTCTTAAATTTTAACATTTGGAAATGTGTGGTCCTAAGACTCCGCACCAGAAGGACCAGTGCTGAGGTTGATTCCTACCAATACTCTCTTGATGGGCAGCTTCATTTAATTGTCGAGGAACAGAAAGACCTCGGTGTTCTAATAATCTCCTCAATCAAACCATCTTTACAGTTTTTAAAGGCAGCTTAACGCGCGACACAGGTCTTAGTTGCGCTCAGACGTAAATTTGTGCAGATTGATAAGGAAGTCTTCCGAAAAACCTACGAGGATTTGTTCGATCTCACTTGAAATATGCTGTGCATACGTGGCTTCCCTGGTTTAAGAAGAATTATTTCAGCTGGAACGAGTGTAGGCGAGGGCTACATAGATGGTCAAGAAGCTTAGTCATCTGCTTTACGAAGCCAGACTGGCTAAACTTGATTTGTTTCCTCTCAATTAGAGGCAACTACGTGGTGACCTCATCCAAACCTTCCGGATTGTCAGAGGCCACGAGTGTGCCCTAGAATTTGCTGACTTCTTCGAATTGGCTGGGACGGAACATCATTGTGGTCATCCCTTTAAACTGCAGAGGAAGGTGTTTCACACGGACGTCCATCGCAACGCCTTTCTCAGAGGCTCGTTGGAGCATTGAACAAATTCCCTGACGAGTTGGTCTTTTCAGAAACTGTTGACACATTTAAATGCAAACTATATACTCATTTGTTGAAAAACTATTATAAATATAATGAAGATTGTGTAAGCAGTGGCAGCTTGCACCTGGCCCACACATATCGATGACCCTACATTTCCATTTGTCAGATTTATTACTGTAAACGTTTATTTTATTGACATTTTTGCATGTGAATAGGGAGCTCAAGGGCAAAATCCTACTTCCCTAAATAAAGTGACTTACAGTGTGGACCCTACACATAAGCGCCAGTCAAAAAGTATCTCAGAAACATTAGCACTTTATTAATGGCTCTGCATTCAAAGAGTTGGAAACACACAAAGATCTGGGCATGTGGACACATGCAAATTTTCTGCCGTTGGACACTATAAGAAAGCGTCTTCATGAGACCACATTTTGATTTCTGACTACCATCCTGGACACCGTGGATGAAGAAAGATGTTGACGTCCTCGAACAGGTGCAATGGAGAGCAATGAAGATGATCGACGGTCTTAAGTCTTTACCATATAAAGACCGATTGAAAAAGCTTGACTTTATTCCTCTTTCTTACAGGCAATTACGGTGTAGCCTGCTCTGCACATTCCGGAATATCTGGGGCCATGATTACCCCCTGAGAGCGGAGTTTTTCTTCAAATTCGTATGCACAACTCACCTGCATGGCCATCCTTACACGGGCAAAAACGAACGAACGCAATTAAACCTCAGAAAGTTTTTATACAGCCAACGAAGGGTACGAACATGGAACTCGGTACCAAGTGAGACAGTTACCGCCGAGAGTATTTCTGATTTAAAAAAAGGCTTGATGGGATAATATTTGACAAATAACGACTCTCACAACATGATTTCTTAAAACCAGCCTTGTAGAATATTAGGGTCTCTACCTTTCCCCCCGATGTTTCACCTCAAACCATGAAAACGTATGCGAAGTTATGTTTTGCTTTGATTTAAAAACATTTTAAATATCCACAATTTTATATTGACTGCACATATGCAA
The DNA here is from genome assembly GCA_017591395.1 of Schistocephalus solidus. Taxonomy (NCBI): domain Eukaryota; kingdom Metazoa; phylum Platyhelminthes; class Cestoda; order Diphyllobothriidea; family Diphyllobothriidae; genus Schistocephalus; species Schistocephalus solidus. The sequence goes on from WEDG01004244.1 coordinate 53,849, forward strand.
TGATATCTTTACATTATACGATACGACAGTTCGACCGCCAATTTCGACGAGGTCCACCGTATGCCTACACCAGGTGGTGCAAGGACGGTGACTTGCGCGTGAATAAGTTTTAAGTGATATTAGCCTTGCGCTGCAGCTACCGCACTCTCTCCTCCTCCTCCCCCACCTGAGCCCGGTGTCAAGACAGGGTCAAAAAGACCAGAGATGGGAGAGAGCACAGGTGGCTGGCGCGGCCGGAGCCGCCCCAGGGCGTACCACCACACCTAGCTCAAATCCCACAGAGTGAGAGTCCCATAAAGGCCACATTAAGAAGCAGCCATTGCAGCCTGACTCTCTGTCCGCCAGTCAGCCACTACACACAAAACACACAATTGGGCTGACCAGGCGGTCCGAGTTATCCCGTCAGTTTGCAACCTTTCAAGCCACGGCTTTTAGTGCACCGTGATAGTTTCAAGCGCGTCAGATTGTTTATAGTGAGGCAAATGCGCTGAGCTGTCGACCTAACTCTCTCCCCCACTCCCAGCATTAGACCACTGTCCGAGCCGGTCAGTTGCCTGATGTGGGAGTTGGCGCATTGGCTGACGGATCGGTGTATCCGTCTTCGCGCGCCACAGCACGACCTGGTCACCATAACGCACACACCAGGATTTACTTACTGAGGGGATATGGAGGAGCCATTGCCGTT
>WEDG01004247.1:0-60377 GCA_017591395.1 Schistocephalus solidus
TATGCTTTATGTTGCTACGCGACCGCCTGCGAGGGCTCTAATGCGAGCTCCAGGGCACAACGGATCATGCATGTTCCTCTGCGATCGGTGAGCCACAAACTATCATCATATTCTCCGATCGCAACCGACAAAACAACGAGCCCGTGGCCCAAATGGTAGAGCGTTCGACTCCAATTACCAAAGGTCGCGGGTTCAAATCCCAGGTGGTTCACACTAGGGATTGGGTCTGACTGGCTGAGGATGGCTAATAAGCCAGATATGGCCATTCCGGTCTCCCTTGTCTTTGTCGGTTCTACTTAAATATATATATATATATATATATATTGCTAATAGAAGCGAAGATGCGCGTTCCCGGAAATAAATGAGAAGAAGAGGCGATCACGGGAACCATGGTTTTATTGTCCTGACGTTTCAAAATCAAACAAGATTTCATCATCGGAGGTAAATATTTTACCGCGCCTCACAGTATTTATAGGTGGTAACATTTCGGCTAATACGGGATTACTAAGGTTTTTGAATTTGCGTAGAGGAGGGGCCGGGTTGGGGGTGGAGATTCTCAGTCATCATGCTGCTTTTTGGCGATCATCCTTTGCCTGTTCACTGAGTCCGTGGTGGACTGGGGGAGGGCGGTTGATGGCTTGTTCTCAATCTGGTCGGGGGCCGGAGTTCGCACGTTGGCAGTAGTCGTCAGTAACCCTCATCGACCGAAGCTGCCGCCCCAGGCTGTTGATCTTGGTTGCGATCGCACCTCCGTGTGTATTCACACCTGCCGGATAAGTGGTTGAGCTGGCCGAGGCGATAACTGTTCCTTTTTCGGGTCTGGGTTGTGTTGCGATTGCGTGCGTGTCCGCCATGGACTCACCCATGTTCGGATGCACGTTAGGCCCATGTTCACGTTGGCTCTTTCGATCATTAAGCTGCCACAAGATTCCATGTGGTTAGGCAAGAAAGTCATCCTCCACGCGCATACATGAAAATCAATTGGCAGTAAGGAGCCGAGACCACTTGTCTCAAAATGCCATGCATACGCAGGAAACTGGACACAAATTTGCTTGGGACAAAACCTGCATTGTTGCCTGCTGTCAATCTAAGAAAGGCCGAGAATGTTTGAAGCCCCTTTTTCAGATAACTCATGCATTTACGGAGACATCGACTCGGACCCTGTGTACGGCAACCTGGAAAAAAGCTGGAACGGGTGAGAACCAATCCAAACGGAAATACACCCCTCAATGACAACCATTGGCTGAAATGATTAAGCAATATCGATTTTTTGCACATTAACTTCACGTCTGACGACGACCTTGGGAACCAGCGTCGGAAATCTACCTCATAAAGTTTGAAATTGTTTCCTAAAGAACGTCTTTGCTTCGAAATATATATGCATAAACATATATATATATGTAGTCGGTGGGCACTGACTGATCGGTTGCAGTACTTACTTGTCACTTTGTTCTTTGGGACTCGTTTTCGTTCCCCGCCAGCAGCCGATTCACGGCTGATACTATAGACCGAATAGCATGAATGACTAAGACAATACAGACTGGAATAGCTATTTATAATTTATAAACCAACCCCAGCTAGTCATATCTTTCCCCAGGTGCCGAAGCGCAAGGATTGAGCAATGGAAACAAGAATGATGTTTTTCTCACCTGGTTTTGAGTTCTGATTGATTCACATAGGTATTCTAAGCAATTCTAATGAATCCCTAGTCATGTTTGATCAAAGTAACAGTGTGTAATAAGAAACTTAAAGTCTGATGTAAATGCATAAAAGTTTTAAAATAAGAGCTTAATCTTAAGGTAAACATACAAGCATAGCAATCTCCGTAAAGACCTTGTAGGCTGGATAGTAACCTTCATAATCCTCGGGTAGAAGCCGGGATTGCGCAATTGCCATAGGCCAAGCAATGGAGCATGACGAGAAAATAACTGCTTCCTTTAAGGCTCCGACTATCACAGAACTTGGAATTGCAGTTGTCTGCTCAGCGGACTTTCTTTTAATAAAAGAAGTATTATCGTTAATTACTTTGAATATAACATAGGCATAAATGATTCTATGTCCGCACTTACGGGCATGAAAAATTCACTAATTGCGAAGCAGGAGGGAAAACGTATGAGACAAAATACTTATAAAGTTTAAAGAAGAAAATATGAAACTGGATGCTGGATGTGTTTTCCTTTCTATATATTACCTAACACGCATAGTTTGACTAAGAGAGAATATAGTTTAAAAAATTCGCTTATTTTTACCTGGCTAGTTTCGAAATGTTAAAGAACCATTAACACGTGAAAATCATACAGTTTGAAAATGTGATAGAAAGGTTAGAAAAATCTAAATATAGAATAGAGCTGGATTTATATATTACACTTCAGCAAACCCCATGCGTGCTTATATTATATATTATTGCTACAGAGAATATAGTCTTAATAATTTATAGTTAAATTATGGAGCAATAAAAAACATTTTTTTCAGTTATATAAGATGGTTACATAAACTAAACAATTTTGTTCAGTACGACATCGCATATTTATCAATCACTTGAAAATGTGTAGTGACTGTTAATGCAGTTGAATGCAGGAGTATTGGTTAAGATGCATAAATCTTGATAAATAAAACAGTATACTTCACAAAGACAAATTTTTTGGTTCTTCTTAAAAAGCATACTTCTTTTTTGTCGGCTTTCCAGGAGTTAATGGATTCTTTTGTTCCACAGTTTTCTCCATTCGACGTCATACAAGCTGTAACGCTGGACTTATCGCCAAGCATTTTTGCATATCTTTGCCTAAAGAAGTAGGAAATTTCAGTCTCTTATGAACAAACCTCAGCCATGTATCCAAATCATACTGTGAATTGCTTGCGAACTCCAGGTTGCATATCAATTTCCGATATGGGTTGTAAAACTTCAGAGAAGCCATTTTCTTCCACAGTGAAATTTTTAAGGTAGTTGTTGAGGTATTTGTGGCTTCCAAGCAGCTATAGCTATCAATTAAATTTTTATAAAGTCCTACAGTTTGTTTGTTCTTCCATGTACTAACAACAGCCAAATAAAAAATATCCGGCGAGACTTCAGGTGACAATTACGATGCAAAGTGGAAGAGGGGTTTGTATTCTTTGCCTTAATTCACAACTCTGTAATTATTTAAATACTTGATATCCTACCAGAAAGAAATATATATCTTTTGGCTGCAAAGAAAATGCTTTGTTCAGAATATCCTCTATAAACCTGATGACACCATTATTTGCATAGTATTCCAAAGCTTTTAGCTGTTGTGCTTTAATCTCCTCCATGTTTTGTGTCTGCATCTAAAACTGTAAACAATTTCATGACCGCTATGGCATGCTGTATAATTTTCCACAAAAGTGTTTGCAGACAATTAATGGTTCATTCTACTCTCACCTGCACCAGAACGTAAAATAAATTAAAAGCTCCTTATTTCATAAAAATAATAGCGATCACCTGTCGTCATCGAATTCTGTTCCGATTCGTGATGCTCATATTAGTTAATTTAGATTTGACTGCATACGGCTATTTTAAGCATGCTCATTGCGGTTATTTACATGAATTAAAGCAATTAATAATTCCATCCCTGCAACAAGAGATCTTAGCTCGTTGTCGTTACTCAATAATCAGCCAAAGTAAAATTTGCTAGTACTTTTAATGCTTGTTTTAGTTGCCAAAACCCTACCAATTGAGTTAAAAACGCTGCTGGTTTTTCACCAACCTTTGAATTTCGATCACAATTATGAACTTTCATCAAATGCATATATGCTATCAACCAACACCATAAAACTCAAAGTATAAGGCAACACAATCGCTGACAGCCCGAACTTCCACTCGTTCTGCCTATATTTTATGTAATATTAAGGTAGAACTGATAATTAACAACTCAGTTGATGCCTAGTTCTATTGGGTTTGTAGTATCAAAAACCAAATTATGACAAGGTTAAACGTAAAGCCGCCGAGAAACCATTACGTTACGCAGTAACGCTGACTGTCTGCAGTATCCCTATCCTGAAGATAACTTTCACCGGCATGAACCTCCTTCTTCCTCATTTGGGAGACATAGTAAATACATTTGATAAATTAAATGCAACTAAGCTACAAGTCAGTTTAATTTTTTGACTTTCAATACAGGAAGTAAATGTTATGGTAGCTATAACTCAACTTACTTTACAATCGCATTGGAAAGCTTCTTCTGATCGAATTAATTTTTTTCTATGAACTGGCCTGGACGAAAACAGATGACGAGGATGATGTATACTGACTGAAATCTATCGACCTTGTACATTCCTTATTGCAGGCTTACTTTCCTTGTTATTCAGTAACAATTTTTTGTCTATAATTGCATTTCAGTGTTAAATGGCATTGTGAAGGTTCATTAAATGTGATCGCGTTGAATTTTCGTCGACGAACATGGCTGGATTAAGTAAATGGGCTACCTTACGTAATACCTACGGGTTTCAATGTTTAACATTTCGGCATGGAACAAAAGAACAGAGCTAAATGGAGTGAATTAAAAGATATTGTGAATGAATGCAGTCTGATGTGAAAATTTGAAATATGAGGCTACGCCCTGAATATTTTTTGTTTGACTGGGCAATGCAAGAATGTTTGCACAAGGCCAGTTTTCAGCCCTGTTATCTATCTAATCAAGCCCCATTGAATTTACTACATGCCCCGTGTGTTTGATAGAGATATATGCGGTGGGCACTAGCAAGGTAAATACGACAAAATGTCCCATTCGAATAAGAGAAAAAACTTTCTAAATAGTTAATTGTCAGAAACACTAAACTAAATGTACATTTAGAAATAATCTGAAATTTTCATAATAAGATATAGCATTTGTGTTCTTTTATTAAAACTAGATATTTGTCCGGTTAACAGTATGTCGTTGTCACCTCAATTTTATGTATGACAAGCAAGTTCTTGCATAAATTATGTAGTAGGCTACAATTGCACGTTTTGAACCTATTAATAAAATAACAGGAATATGAATTAAAGAGAGCGAACAGAAATGATTTCGCTACGTTTAGTTACCTTAATATGAGGAGCAGGATCGCGTAAATTTATGAACTATAAAATGTATTTAGTAAACTTCGTGCGTGAATTAGCTGCCTTCATCACGAACTTAACTTGAATTCCAGTAATTTATAGGAGATGATCTAAATCAAAATGGTAGCCAACATTTTGCTTCATTCTACTGTCTTCATAACGATAATCGGCAGTTAGAGAATACATTATCGTGCTTATTCGAAAGAGAAACATTATTTTGCCGAGAAATACAATAAAAATTTGTCTTTAAGTTAATTTCCTATGGATCCTAAAATTTTAAACGGATATTACATATGAACAATCTATAATGAGCGGGGCGTCGTGGTGTCAAGGTATTTCAAGGTTGATGGGTACTGTTATGTAACTCAACTAGTACTTTTTAGGTAATCAAGTGTGCGGTGATTTAATGCCAGTGTTTTGACAAAACCAAGCAATGATAGAACTTGGGCTATCAAACATCTACTGGATGAGAGAGTAAATTTTTGATTTCCCTAGTTTGACGTAGTTAGGTTTTTATATTTTGTCAAAGACATCCCTACGTACCACTCGACAAACGATAAGGAATTCTTGACGTTGCCATTTTACAATAAATGTTTTAAACAGAGGACTGCAATAAGAGGACCTACCTGTTACCAATACTGGGTTAATGCGCCGAAATTTTAACATTATCGGTATTAGACTCAGCCTTTTTAAAAGGTACGTTAGGTCTGTCCAGGAATATTGTTCGTTTCTGTTAACCCTTCCACGCCCTAATGAGCAAATGGCGTCAATCGAACATGTTTAATAAAATATTTATATCGTCTAAGCTTGGAAATCTAAAGTATCAACAACGCTGTGGGCTTATAAACATTGATGTCTTATGATTTCGCCAATAAAAGAAGGGATACTTTTTGCTGTTTAAACGTGTAAACCGTCTTTAATTTAACCCTCAATGGTTTTCCAGATTTTGCTTATTATCATTTTAAAACCTTAAAAATATTACCTGTGTTGAGGACGCGCAGAAACTACAAGAAACTCAATCGTGTGCAAAGGAACCACGTATCTTTTTGTTCTCCGACTTGGACAGTTTGAAAATCGTTAACACTTCGCATGTTCTGATTCTAGCATTAAAACTGCCACTGCACGAACGTAATTGCTCTTTGGAATTTTCTGGAAATTTTCTTGTGCCAAATTACCTCAAAAAACGACATCAAATTGGAATTTGTTTATCACCTTCGTCGACTTGATAAAAACAACCTCTACACCAATAAATTCTGTCAACCGCTTAGTGAACCAAAAGTGCAAAACCACTTGAAGGTTTGAAGTTATCAAGGACCTTTGACCTCTACAAACGGCTGAGTCGTTCCTGAATATTCTTCCTATCATTTATTGTTTTTTTAAAGTGGTTTTGAACGAATAGGCGCATTTATTGCTCCTATTCTTCAATAGCGGCGTCGTTGGACCGCCGTTTGAAATTCGCTCGTCTCCAAGCTTTTGATTTTTGGCCAAGTATCTGTTCCCAAAGTCAGGACTAAACGAAATAAGTTGTCATTGGATCATATATTGTCTGTTTATCAGGATCAGCCTATAATTGTTTATAGACATTGTGTATTCAGGCACACGAAAATTGATATCAGAATCTCGAATAATAAGCTAACTCAGCTTCATTTGGATCCTGCCTCATACGGGCTTCAGAAAACAGTCTCTTGCCAGGAAAGGTGTCTACATCAGAAAGTAACGGAGAACCACTGGCAAACTCACTCCGAAGGCTGCAACATTCTTTGCTTCGTATTAACATTCGATAGTGAATTCGGTTCGGAAAAGCACTTCTTTTTGTGCTCAGTAAACTATTTGCTTGATAATTTAAGCTGCTCGTTAAAACTTAATGCATCCTCGTAGAGATCTTGCTGGCATGGGAAACGCAAATGTTCACGACCCGACCACGCGAGAAAATTATTCACCGCTTCAGCCAGGACTCGAAACACCAACCTCTCGATTAGCTACCGATGCTCTTGACCGCTCGGCCACGCCCGGTAAGCCAGCAGAAAAAACAAATAGTATACACTACAAAAATAACGATCTCTCCTATCTTTGTAAACCGTTTTCGATTTCATGTGACAAAAACTTACCCGAAATACTCAAGTCACTCTCAGCAGACCGAGAAAGAAACCACAAAGCAGCAATAATGAAGAAAGCAGTGCACTACTGAACATTACCAAAAACTAAGCTAAACAGCGAAGGGCTGGCACACTGTGATGGATGCCGAGAACTCACAACCAGAGTTTTTGAGATTAGAAGGAGACCTCGATCTCTATCGGAAATAATATCAGTCCTCATAAAACATAACAAAATTAACTCGCCGAAAACACGATGCAAATGAGCCGAAAAAAACATCAGCAAGCTAGAACATAATCATCGAAAGGGAAACGGTGAAGTCAATAGGCACAACATTAAGCGAAACAAAAAGAGAAAAAGAACGAAGTCATTAGAACAAACCTCTGAGTCAGTTGAAATACAGATGACCAGAAAGAAAATAAGCGAGGAGGAAATTGTGTCTTGCGTTTCCCCAGGTTCGGGAAATCTGGTGCACATAGAATCCGACTGCACAAAAGTAAATCAGCAATCGATGGTCTCTGCAAAGTCGAAAAACAGTAATCGTAAGGTTTCTTTACTGCCACGGACGAGCGACAGCAGCATGCTCTTTAAATGTCCATCGAACAACAATGAAGCAGGGCATGGTAGCCAGCAAAGTAATGGCGGAAAAAGTGGCCTACGACTTATCGACAGACCTGGATGCCATAAACCAAAAATTCAGGTTTTCCGGGTGCTATTCGTGCAAACGCATTGTCAGGAGAACTCACGCTGTTTGAAAGGTCCATAGAGATGTCTGCAAATGAACCAACAGGCTCACCGATGAAGACAAATTTGAACACAGTATTAAAGACTGTATCAAAGGGTATGATTCAACCTTCAATCACTAAAAGAAAGCAGGATGCAGAAACGAGTTTTTTCCCTGACATGTCATTTGTCTGGTAGTTCAGGGAGTCACAGAGTCTACTGGGGAAACGCCAAAAAGAAAGGGTAAAACAGGATCTGCTGACATTCCAAAAATTTATTGAATGATACGCAAGAAACTGGTGTGACAGTCGACATCAAAAAAAGATCTTTCGATTGGGGCCTCTCGTTACAAAATGAAACGCATGAGGTTCGACCAAGACCATTAAAAAGTCGTTTTGGGGAGCGAACAGCAGGTAGATCTATTGCTCTCTCGAAAGTCCCAACTACGAAAAGAATCATCGTGGAGTTTTTTCAGCCGCATTACTCTCCCACCGATCGGATGAAAAGGAGGACACTGGTAGCAGAATTGAAAAAGACGTCAATACGAGGGGGAACAAAACTTGAAAAATAGTAGACAACAAAAATAGTCAAAACGGTGCGCTCGTTTTTATGGGAACATCCGGTGAAATTGACGGCAACCACGCCGGTCAAAAAGCCCTACCAAATGCCTATAGATTTGAACCCAGATAGGAGACTGGATATATCTTGTGAAATATCCAGCAAAAAAATCTCCATGTGGATGAAAGAACTAAAAATCTTCAGAAATCGAGGCAAGGAAACAAGATTAAAAATGATGTACACAAATGTGCAGAGTCTATTGAACAAAATGGATGAAATTAAACTGGTCGTGGACCATTTACAACCTGACTTCATAGCTCTAACTGAAACATGGTTAAATGAACAAATCGCAGACACAGAAGTCCGAATAGACGGTTTTCAGCTTATCCGCATGGATAGAAACGGACGTAGGGGTGGTTGAATCGCAATGTTTATACGAGAAGGCATTGACTTCATTCCGGATGGGCCCTCGCCAAATAGGATCTCGTCTTGCGAAATACTTTGTTGTAAACTGAAAGTCCCAAACCAACCAGACCTCCATATTGCCGTGGTATATCGACCCCCAGGACAGCGAACGGACACGGACGAAGCACTCATCACAGATGTAAAGCAAATCTGCCGTAGCAAACACTTATTAATACTTGGAGATTTCAACGCTCCCGATATCGATTGGGTGTCAATGTACTGCTCACGATCGGAAAATTCATTCGAACAGAAATTACTTCAGTTGGTAAATGACGAGTTTCTTACCCAACATGTCAAAATGAAGACGCGGTTCCGAAATGGGCAGCAGTCAAGCTGTTTGGATATAATAATTAGTAGAGACGACAATTGCATCCTTGCATTAAGTTCTTACGTGCCGCTTGGACGAAGTGATCATTGTGTTCTTGCTTGGGAGTACAGTCATTTTTCTGTACCCAAACCTCGTGCAGTTCGGCAGAAAAATGTATGGAAAGGGGATTATCCCAAAATGAAAGAATTACTGAATGGGATAGACTGGAGCCCTGCACATGTACCTGACCCTAATGCTGCCTGGTTCTTCATTAGTAAATTGATTCACCAATTGGTAGAGAAATTCTGCCCACTTAAAAGGCGATCATGCGTCTCCCGACCCGAGTGGGTGACATCGGAAATATAAAAAGGAATCTCAAGAAGAAAAAGAAGACTGTGGAGAACATATGCCAGATATCAACAACCCGAACATTTTTTTCCGCTTTTAAGAAACAGCGAAATCGGTGTCGGAATCTTCTGAGAAAAGAAAGATCAGCCTTTGAGTCAGAAATAGTTAAAGACATACCAAGAAATTCGAAAGGTTTTATGCTTACGTTAATAAGGGAAAAACTAAATCGCGACTGCATTCCTTGTCTTAAAGACAATTAGGGAAACAGGTTAACTGATAACTCTGATAAGACCTGCCTCTTATCCAATTTATTTATGTCCGTGTATACCGAGGAACCATTTTTGACGAGGATGAATACTACAGTACTGCCAAATCTACAAACAAAATAAGCACGGTGTCGTTCCCAATGGACACAGTAAGAAAAACTCTGAAACAGCTACAGCCCACTAAATCACCTGGCCCAGATGGTATATCCGCAAAAGTTCTCAATGAACTCACAGAACAGCTGGCCTCTCCGCTCTCCAAGATATTTGAAAGTTCGATGGAGGCGGGGGCTCTGCCTACCGAGTGGAAGATAGCCAACATAATCCCCATCTATAAAGGAGGAGAGAGGACATCACCAAACAGTTTCCGACCAGTCAGCCTCACAAGTATCTGTTGCAAAATAATGGAGAAGATAATCAAAACGGAACTTATGAGGCATCTTGAAGAGAATAACTTGCTTAGTTCATATCAACATGGATTTCGAAGTGGTCGATCCTGCCTCACAAACTTGCTCACATCCATGGAAAGTTGGACAAAAATCATTAGAAATGGGTTTGTCAGTCGATGCGGTCTACATTGACTTTAGCAAAGCCTTTGACAGGGTTCCACACAAACGTCTGATCTTTTAAGCTTCGTCAAATGGGTGTGACTGGCAACCTACTCAAATGGTTGGCCGACTTTCTCACAGACAGGCGCCAGCGTGTTTGTATCGGAGACACCAAGTCTCACTGGGAAACCGTTCACAGTGGAGTTCCGCAGGGCAGCGTTCTGGGTCCCATTTTGTTTCTGATATACGTAAACGACTGCCTGGATTGTCTGACATGCGAGAAGGTAATGTTCGCTGACGTTTTGAAGTTATGGAACTCGATTGAAAAACCGGAGGATGCGCGAAAATTACAACAAAACTTAGATTGCTTGCAAACATGGTGTAATGAGTGGCTGCTGAACCTTAATCTTAACAAATGCCAAATAATCCGACTGCGGTCTAGTTCCAGAAGGCTGATTAGATTTGAATACCAGTACTCCATCAGTGGTCACCAACTCCAGGAGGTAAACATTCTAAAGGACTTGGGTATATGGATAACATCAACTCTCACACCATCGTCGCACTGTGCGAATATCGCAAAGAAAGCTATGTGTATCTGAGGCGCAATCAGGAGGTCCTTCGTTAATTTTGACGGAGAGCTTTTTGGGCGCGTGTTTGGAACATTTATCCGGCCGGTGTTGGAATATTGCGTTCAGGCGTGGTGCCCTTGGACGAAACATGACTACGCTCTGCTGGAGAAAGTTCAACGGAGGGCAACGAAACTAGTCAGCGGATTGGAATGCCTACCCTATGAGGGCCGCCTAGAAAGACTTAAAATTTTTCCTCTCTCTTATAGGCAATACAGAGGGGATATGATCTTAGTCTACAAACTGGTCAGAGGAGTTGATTGTGCTCTTCAGATGGCCAAATTTTTGAATTGGCAAACATGACAAGTCTCCGAGGACACCCATACAAACTGAAAAGAAATCACGCCAAACTTGAAGTGCGGGCCAACTTCTTTTCCCAACGGGTGATGGACAAATGGAACAAACTGCCAGCCTCAGCTTTTCAGGCTGAAAGCGTTGAAATGTTTAAAAGAAGACTTGATGCATTTTTACTTGATGAACATATAATTAGTCGACAGACATGATCGATATACTAAAACGACTATCGCCATGTAACATTCGCTTGTTTTGCTAGCGTCTATCTGTAAATAGGATTTTTCAAAGGCTCTGCCTATCTCCCTTATATATACTGAATTATACTGAAAAAATGTTTGACGCAAGTGCTGTCTGTTTCGGCATGTGGGTTCTTACGTTAATTATGCCCAAATTTGAAGTTTCACGCTTGGAATCTGGGAGAATACGCATCCAAAAACACCAATACTACATGAAGGGGATTTCCACTTAAATAAGTACACACGAAATAAGATCTCAGTATCTGGACAGCTTCCAACCTTTATTCCCTCCAAACACTCTAAGCGAGACATCCAAAATTTGACGAGCATCATGCACTGCATCAGGCGCGATTTCATAAGTTTTTCCTCTTCAATTGTTTTCGCGGATCTTCGGCTATTTATTAACAGCACAGTTGCAATACAAAATGCAATCATTGATGCCCGGAGGAAGAAGAACAGTAATCCCATTGATCATGTGTAAAGTCGGGCAAAAAATTGGCGGACGGTCACAGGCTACTATCGAATCTAGAAAAATTATCAAGCTTAACATATTTGCTTTATCCTCTATACAAATTATATTTGATCTTTAACGCAAATTTTGAATTATCCACGGACATGATTGTTCACTGGATCCCGAAAAATACTTTGATTTATCAAACATTACTCACTGGCATGGTCATCCCTATAAGGTCAGATGCGAATGTATGCACTTGGATCGACGATAGTTTTATTTTAATCGGCGAATGGTTTGAACATGGAACTCACTTCCTTGCGAAATAATGTCGCAAATATCGTGGAGATGTTCAAACTCCAGTTAGACTGCTTAAATTTTGATAACCGACAACTCATACTGCTGGAATTTTTTAAAGACAGACTTAAGATTCACTTCATGATTTGTATTTATTTTTATTGTATTTGTACACGTTTCATGTTAAATTTTTAATTCTATTTTTATGTTGTGTTCACATACTTGCATTTATAATTTCGATTGTACACAAATGGTACCAACAAACTCTACGCTCGTAAGCCTCAAAAATATACAATAAACATACAGTGTTCTCATTTTTATAAGCTTAGATCTAAAATGCAAGCCAAAAATGATATCGAGTTAACTACATATTGCCAGTAAATGTACGATAACTTGGAGTGTACGGACAGCTTTGAAATATGGAATTCGATAATTTATAATTTGAACGTACACAGTTTAAAATGCTGACGTTTCGTTGGATATTTACCATCGTCAGAATTCAATTATGGATCCTAAGAGGTGGAGGCCTCAATTTCACTGACGCATTTTCGAGAGATTTTGTTTCATGCGCCTTAGTGATCAAAAACGGACCATATCGACGTTTCATTCTCTCATTCTAAAATGATACTGCAGTATTAGCTTCTTTTTTTTCTTACATTATCTTCCTAAATAAGTTTGTTTGTCCTAACTTCTTTTTGAAAATGGAGGCACATTGAAGTATGTCTAAATTTTTATGATAGGAGTTATTTCGCAGTATTTTTTTCTAGTTCCATATTAATTTTTAAAAATATCGCCAACTCTTGACCTAACACGAAAAGTACTGCACGCATTATTAACTTATAAATAAATAGGTCTATTGATTTGACACTGCTTGGGCGCCACCAAATCTTAGAAAACAGGATAAAACCAAAAACAAAATCCTCTTTTCATTCACCACTTTTGTTTTGGTTTGTTTGTTTGCTTATAAAGCAGTGTTCGAAATGAGGAGTTTGTTTAAAGTAAAAAAACCTGCTTTCTAAGGTTAAGAAATAGCAAAAATCGAAGTTTAAACAGCTATGCAGAATGGGGATGCATGTATCAGGGAAAAAATGGTTAATTTCAAGACTATTCTGTTATTATCGTTTGAGAGTATTCATTTGAAAGAGGTAGAAACGTCTGCGGTTGATTCGAAGCGAAAGGTACCTCCAATCAGATGCAAGCGAAGTCGATTCTGTTATGGGCCCGTATTAGATGCGCAACGAATCCAAATTAAGGACGCCCAAGTAAGAACAAGACAGTTAGCAAGGTGAAGAGTTTAGGGATTATTTGAAACTAGGAGTTGGTATTCTATTGCGGGCTTGGTCCTGCGAGGATCCTTTGGTGGGGATTGGCTGTCCTGGGGAGATCTTCATGATGTCCGTAGGAGAATGAATGGCGATGGCTGGAAAAGCGTCAGAGAGCGGTCTCCGGTCCAACGTGATGAGCCTCAATTATCCTCGGTATTTGTGTCGTGCTCTCCAGACGATTTGATAGGTTTACATAGAATAGACTAATGGGTTTGCGTAAACCATACGTTGTAGATCGAAAAGAACCAACAGGATTAAGAGTTAAGATTTTATGGACTTCCGGGCTTGAATGGTAGTTACAACGGTATCGGTTTCTGGCGCTAGTAATCTGCTGGTAATGTGAGATACTAGAGAAATTGAGAAACTTTGATTCCATCTTTATATTGCCCCCTCCTGCGTAAATTTGTCGCTGTCCTCAGCGAGCTCAATGTCATCTAGCAAACGTACGGTGTCCCTTGCATTTTGAGGGTAATAAGGCATTACGGTTTCTTCTACACCTTCGGGTGGGAGTTCAACCCACCTCTCGACCCCCTCATGATCTACATAACGCACTGCATCGCCTGGGTGTTCTGCTCTGTGGTTATCTTCCATTGGCATTCCCCCCCCAATTTAAGTCAATTAAAGTGAACCGTGAATTCAGAGGTGAAACGCCGATTTCGATCTTGAATGACGCAGGTCGTATCAGAGAGCATTCTGGTGGCGGTATATGGCCTTGGCCAGTCCATTACTAACTTACTCGGTAATCCCAGGGGAGTCGCATGTTCCCTGAGCCACACGACATCACCGACATCATATGGACACCCATGTGCCTGCCTGTCATAGTGTTCAATTCAATTCAATTCAATTCAATTCAATTTATTGAGGGAAATAGGCATGGGCCTTTGAGTACCCTATTTGTAACGTAAAATTAAGTGCGGTATACAGAGAAACCGTGTGGGTTGCCAAGGTACAAAAGGCGGTCATAAAATTTGACAAGTGGTGCACGACTCTCGAGGGTTAAGATAAATGCCTCATCGCTCAGGCTCGTTGCGGAACATAAAACTGTCAAGGTTCCTTTTAAAGCTTTCCAGCGATGGTGACATCACAACGTCTTCAGGGAGGGCATTCCATGGTTTAACCACTCTGACAGAGAAGGAGAACTTGCGCACATCCAGTCTCGCCTGCTGGACACGCAGTTTCAATGGGTGACCTCGGAGATGGGTCGTGGTGGCAAATTCAAAGAAGTCCGAGAATTCCAGGCAACAATCCAATCCCTTCACAATGCGGAATGTCTGCAGGAGATCACCACGCATTTGCCTATAACTCAAAGGGAACAGATTAAGATTCATTAGGCGGGTGGGATATGGCAAGGAGCTTTGACTTCTAACCATTTTTGGTGGCTTTCCTCTGGACTCTTTCGAGGCAGTTCTGATCTTGAACTGTCCAGGGTTTCCAGGCGTGCATAGCATATTCCAAATGTGGCCTAATGAATGTTCCAAAGGTCTTAGCAAAAAGATCTTCATCGAAATCCAAAAAGGCTCGTCTGATGGCATGCAACACCGAAATTGCCCTCTTCGCCACTTTCGAGCAGTGAGACGATGGTTTTAAGGTGGTGGTCATCAGCACACCAAGGTCCTTTTGGGTTTCCACGTCTTTAAAGGCTTCACCGTTGAGAAAGTAACTTCTACTTTCGGCAGATCCAGACGGGTTGCCTAAGCGAAGTATTGTACACTTATCGACGTTGAACCGCAAAAGCCAATGATTCGACCACTCCTCCAACCGAGTTAGGTTGATCTGCAGTTTATCTTCGTCAGCAGGGCTCTGGATTACATTCCAGATTTTAATGTCGTCGGCAAACATTGCTGCTTCACAGTCGAGATTCCTGACACAATCGTTCACGTATATTAAAAACAGTATTGGCCCTAGTACTGAACCCCTGAGGAACCCCCACTCTCGACCGCAGCAGACCTTGACCTCTCTTGGCCGATGCACACAACCTGGCGCCGACCCACGAGGAAGTTTTCGATCCACTTGAGGAGGTTACCTCTGATTCCAATTCTTTCTAGCTTGTAAAGCAGTCTCTCGTGCGGCACAGTATCGAAGGCCTTTTGAAAGTCAATGAAGGCAATGTGAACCGCGTGTCTATCTTCAAGTGCTTGGGTCCACCTCTGGACGAATACAGCAAATTCGTTGTGCATGATCTTCCTTTTCTGAACCCGTGTTGACAGCTTGATAACAAATTATGAGTCTCTAGGAATTTCACCAATTCGCTCTTGATGATCCTTTCCATAATCTTGCCAAGGATGCATGTTAAGCTTATGGGCCTGTAGTTTGTCACTGACGCCCGGCTACCGCTTTTTGTACAAGGGAGTTATATGTGCCAGCTTCCAATCGAAAGGAAGTGTTCCGGAGTCAAAGGACTTTTTGAAAGAGCACTGACAAAGGTGCGGAAAGTTCATTGGCGAGTTCTTTCAGAAGCTTGGGTGGAAGCTCGTCTGGTCCTGGGGATTTCGACTCTTTTAGTTCTTTTAATTCCTTTTGGATCAGAAATTCTGAGAATAGTATGTGGCTAATGCTTGCAGTCGGCGGGTTATCCACTGAGGGACGAAGGAACCTGGCCTCGTTTGTGAAGACTGAGCGGTAGAACTGTGAAAAGTACTCGGCTTTTTCCCTGTTTTCAGAAATTTCGACGCCCACGGCAGTCTTAATCAGCGGTATTTGATGTTTATTCCTTGTACATCTACGGAGGTAACTGTAGACTAACTTTGGATTCTGCGTTGCCTTTTGCAGCAAAAGTCTTCTCAAATTCTCTTCGCGTTGTAAGAATAAGGCTTCTCATTTTGTTTCTCTGTGCTTTTATACTTATTAAAAATAGGCGACTTGATTAGACTCGCGATATTTTCTCCACAACTTGTGCTTCCTGTTTATTTCCCTTTTTAAGTTGCTGTCTAGCCACCCAGGACGCTTGCTGTGATGGACACTCGTTAGCGGGCAGTGGTTGTCAATAAGTTGCAGAAGAACATTTCGGAAGGACTCCCAATCTTCGTTTACGGTGCTCGAAAAATATTGAGGTCCAGTTGATGTGTGTTATATCTGCTCGCATCTGATGAAAGTTTCTCGCCAAACGTTACGCCGTTTTTCCTCTATAGCAGGGGCAACGGAGAATAAGGAGTAGTCCCATATAAGCACCACGTGATCACTACGACCGAGCGGAGGCATTGAAATAATCTCGTCAATGCTGCCTGATGTTTTCGTGAAAACCAGGTCAAGACAGTTAGCCCTTTGTCCTTCACGTGTTCTGGTGGGGAAAGGGACATGCTGTGTGAGGAGTGCATTCAAGGTCTTTTGCAGAAAAACATAATCAAAAGTCGATTTCGGGCATGATGATTGAACAGTGCTCCAGTTAATTCCTGGTGCGTTGAAGTCACCCATAATCATTACATTAGGTCTACTGGAGAACTTTTTCTAATTGTTCCAACAAGTGGGTGTCCGCGACTCGGTCTATCCTAGGTGGCCGATAGACAATGAGGACATCTAGACATGGAGAGCCAAGAGCCTTGATGTTCAACCATATGGCTTCAGTGCTGCACGCAAACTTGCTCGTCTTGTCAGACACTATTAGCACGTCTTTCACATACACAATTATTCCACCACCCTGTCGGTTTTCTCTGTCCCTCCGATATATTTGGTACCCAGACAATGTTATTTCGCTATCTAGAATACTGCCCGACAGCCAGGTTTCGGTTACTGCTATCACATCCGGAGATACTTCGGCAAGGCAAATTTTTAACTCATCAAGTTTTGATAAAAGGCTTTTGCGCATTTGTATACAAGCACTTCAATTTTGCGCCAACCAAATTTCCTGTTGCGTTTGTCAATTTTATGGGCCCAACTGCGTCTCCTCTAACGTCAAGGTCGTATGTCTTTTCCGTTTCGTGATGATTTTCGGTAACTCTGGTTTCTTTTAGTGAGAACGCTGGGCGTTACGGAATCAGTTCTGACATCTCTTTGGGCAATTGGTTCCCCTGATGGTTTTGGCGTTAGTGAGGTGGCTGCCGTTGTCCTCAGAACAATCGGTTGGTTCAATGGAAAATTCGTATTCTTTTGAACTACCTTCCCCTTGAAAATAGCCAGATTGTGTTCGCCAGCCTTCAGTCTTGATTGTAGTTCCAAGACAAGTTCCCGGCGTTTCAGCCTTTCCGCAGGGGAGTAGTCCGGTTGAAAAAAACCTCTTTATGCGAGTGACGTAGGTTAGTTTTTTTGGATAGGATCGCCTTGATTTGGTCTTTGCTCTCTAGCATTATTTTCAGCGGTCGCGGTCGCGGCGTTCCTAGGCTGTCTTCAGACTTTTTGCCGATCCGGAATGCTTTAATAACTTTTACTTCCACGCCCGGTGGGAGCAACTGGTTTAGGAGGCCATTAAACGAAGCAAGGTCTTCGGTGACACGGTCTTCTGGTCGGACTGCAGTTGACTCGTGCAAACCCTGAATAACTAAACACTGTTGTCGATCCTGGTACTTGGAATTTTCGCTTCCTCCTGAGTTCTCCTTAGGGGCACGAGAACGGTTTACAGAGCTCTCGTTGGGATTAAGTCTACCTCTGACCAAACTCTCATCTGAAGGCTTCAATGAATCCATCAGAGTTGATTGTGACTTTGTCCTCCTGTTGTGGTGTTTCCCCATTGCAGCTTGCCACTCGTTTGTTTCTTCGGATTCAACTACGGGCTCTTTATAACACCCAAGATAGCAGGATGAGATTTGTGGTTTGCTCTGGTCGTCGTCCGTAGGATTCAGAGACTGTGCTCCTGTTATCCGGTCGTTATGGGTAATCGCGTCCGAACATTGTGAGCTGTAACCAGTTGTAGTTTTTGATACTTTTCGTGCTTTAGTCACTGCCTTTTTAACTGGAATATTGCTAAGCGTATTTCGTCGAGTAATGTTATCTTGCAAGAGCTTCCTTAAGTCTGCAAGCTCATTTTCCAGTTTTTGAACTCTTAGTAAAAATATAAGAACATCCAACGCAAGATTCGTCCTCGTAGCCAACGGATTTGGCTGCCATTACGCTTTTGCGCGCTTTGCTGGTTTTTGGTTACAAGTATAAACTGATGGAGTGCCAGTCGTGGATGTCGAAGCCAGCTCAACAGGCTTTCCTTTAAAGGAAGTTCCGTGACTGGTTCTGTTGCTAGCAAACAATTGTTTTGAGTCCATAAATGTTAAAACACTGGGAAAAAGTATGTTCTCCTTTGAGCGTATAACGAAAAATTTCCGACTGGCTTTGGAGTATGGCGAGTATTTAATGCAATATGAGCAAAAATGTTTATACTTGTTCAAAAACGCTTTTGAAAAATACTATAAACGGTATGAAGGATATTCAGGAACGACTCAGCCGTTCGGAGATATCGAAGGTCCTGGATAACTTCAGATCTTCACGAGGTTGTACACGTTTGGTTCCCTGAGTGGTTCTCAGTTTTTATTGGTGCAGAGCCTGCGCAGTCAACTTGAATAAGATGATAAACGAAATTCCAATTTGATCCGTTTTTGACGAATTTCGGCACAAGAAAAGAATTCCAGATGAGCAGGAAGCAAGTAAGTACATGCAGTTGAAACAGTATTGTCCGGATCAGTCCTAGTGAAGTGGTAACGAAGATCAAATTGTCCAAGTTGGAGAGCAAATAATTGGTGGTTATTTGCACACGACCTTGACGCTCTGTGGTTATCTTCCATTGGCATTCCCCCCAGTTTAAGTCAATTAAAGTGAACCGTGAATTCAGCGGTGAAACGTCGATTTCGATCTTGAATGACGCAGGTCGTATCAGAGAGCATTCTGGTGGCGGTATATGGCCTTGGCCAGTCCATTACTAACTTACTCGGTAATCCCAGGAGAGTCGCATGTTCCCTGAGCCACACGACATCACCGACATCATATGGACACCCATGTGCCAGCCTGTCATAGTGTTCAATTCAATTCAATTCAATTCAATTCAATTCAATTCAATTTATTGAGGGAAATAGGCATGGGCCTTTGAGTACCCTATTTGTAACGTAAAATTAAGTGCGGTATACAGAGAAACCGTGTGGGTTGCCAATGGTACAAAAGGCGGTCATAAAAATTTGACAAGTGGTGCACGACTCTCGAGGGTTAAGATAAATGCCTCATCGCTCAGGCTCGTTGCGGAACATAAAACTGTCAAGGTTCCTTTTAAAGCTTTCCAGCGATGGTGACATCACAACGTCTTCAGGGAGGGCATTCCATGGTTTAACCACTCTGACAGAGAAGGAGAACTTGCGCACATCCAGTCTCGCCTGCTGGACACGCAGTTTCAATGGGTGACCTCGGAGATGGGTCGTGGTGGCAAATTCAAAGAAGTCCGAGAATTCCAGGCAACAATCCAATCCCTTCACAATGCGGAATGTCTGCAGGAGATCACCACGCATTTGCCTATAACTCAAAGGGAACAGATTAAGATTCATTAGGCGGGTGGGATATGGCAAGGAGCTTTGACTTCTAACCATTTTGGTGGCTTTCCTCTGGACTCTTTCGAGGCAGTTCTGATCTTGAACTGTCCAGGGTTTCCAGGCGTGCATAGCATATTCCAAATGTGGCCTAATGAATGTTCCAAAGGTCTTAGCAAAAAGATCTTCATCGAAATCCAAAAAGGCTCGTCTGATGGCATGCAACACCGAAATTGCCCTCTTCGCCACTTTCGAGCAGTGAGACGATGGTTTTAAGCTGGTGGTCATCAGCACACCAAGGTCCTTTTGGGTTTCCACGTCTTTTAAGGCTTCACCGTTGAGAAAGTAACTTCTACTTTCGGCAGATCCAGACGGGTTGCCTAAGCGAAGTATTGTTCACTTATCGACGTTGAACCGCACGGACATGATTGCTCACTGGATCCCGAAAAATACTTTGATTTATCAAACATTACTCACTGGCATGGTCATCCCTATAAGGTCAGATGCGAATGTATGCACTTGGATCAACGATAGTTTTATTTTAATCGGCGAATCGTTTGAACATGGAACTCACTTCCTTGCGAAATAATGTCGCAAATATCGTGGAGATGTTCAAACTCCAGTTAGACTGCTTAAAATTTGATAACCGACAACTCATACTGCTGGAATTTTTTAAGACAGACTTAAGATTCACTTCATGATTTGTATTTATTTTTATTGTATTTGTACACGTTTCATGTTAAATTTTTAATTCTATTTTATGTTGTGTTCACATACTTGCATTTATAATTTCGATTGTACACAAATGGTACCAACAAACTCTACGCTCGTTAGCCTCAAAATATACAATAAACATACAGTGTTCATTTTTATAAGCTTAGATCTAAATGCAAGCCAAAAAAATGATATCGAGTTAACTACATATTGCCAGTAAATGTACGATAACTTGGAGTGTACGGACAGCTTTGAAATATGGAATTCGATAATTTATAATTTGAACGTACACAGTTTAAAATGCTGACGTTTCGTTGGATATTTACCATCGTCAGAATTCAATTATGGATCCCAAGAGGTGGAGGCCTCAATTTCACTGACGCATTTTCGAGAGATTTTGTTTCATGCGCCTTAGTGATCAAGAACGGACCATATCGACGTTTCATTCTCTCATTCTAAAATGATACTGCAATATTAGCTTCTTTTTTCCTTACATTATCTTCCTAAATAAGTTTGTTTGTCCTAACTTCTTTTTGAAAATGGAGGCACATTGAAGTATGTCTAAATTTTTATGATAGGAGTTATTTCGCAGTATTTTTTCTAGTTCCATATTAATTTTAAAATATCGCCAACTCTTGACCTAACACGAAAAGTTCTGCACGCATTATTAACTTATAAATAAATAGGTCTATTGATTTGACACTGCTTGGGCGCCACCAAATCTTAGAAAACAGGATAAAACCAAAAACAAAATCCTCTTTTCATTCACCACTTTTGTTTTGGTTTGTTTGTTTGCATATAAAGCAGTGTTCGAAATAAGGAGTTTGTTTAAAGTAAAACAACCTGCTTTCTAAGGTTAAGAAATAGCAAAAATCGAAGTTAAAAACAGCTATGCAGAATGGGGATGCATTTATCAGGGAAAAAATGGTTAATTTCAAGACTATTCTGTTATTATCGTTTGAGAGTATTCATTTGAAAGAGGTAGAAACGTCTGCGGTTGATTCGAAGCGAAAGGTACCTCCAATCAGATGCAAGCGAAGTCGATTCTGTTATGGGCCCGTATTAGATGCGCAACGAATCCAAATTAAGGACGCCCAAGTAAGAACAAGACAGTTGGTAAGGTGAAGAGTTTAGTGATTATTTGAAACTAGGAGTTGGTATTCTATTGCGGGCTTGGTC
The DNA here is from genome assembly GCA_017591395.1 of Schistocephalus solidus. Taxonomy (NCBI): domain Eukaryota; kingdom Metazoa; phylum Platyhelminthes; class Cestoda; order Diphyllobothriidea; family Diphyllobothriidae; genus Schistocephalus; species Schistocephalus solidus. The sequence goes on from WEDG01004247.1 coordinate 21,913, forward strand.
CTGCGAGGATCCTTTGGTGGGGATTGGCTGTCCTGGGGAGATCTTCATGAGGTCCGTAGAAGAATGAATGGCGATGGCTGGAAAAAGCGTCAGAGAGCGGTCTCCGGTCCAACGTGATGAGCCTCAATTATCCTCGGTATTTGTGTCGTGCTCTCCAGACGATTTGATAGGTTTACATAGAATAGACTAATGGGTTTGCGTAAACCATACGTTGTAGATCGAAAAGAACCAACAGGATTAAGAGTTAAAGATTTTATGGACTTCCGGGCTTGAATGGTAGTTACAACGGTATCGGTTTCTGGCGCTAGTAATCTGCTGGTAATGTGAGATACTAGAGAAAATTGAGAAACTTTGATTCCATCTTTATATTGCCCCCTCCTGCGTAAAGTTGTCACTGTCCTCAGCGAGCTCAATGTCATCTAGCAAACGTACGGTGTCCCTTGCATTTTGAGGGTAATAAGGCATTACGGTTTCTTCTACACCTTCGGGTGGGAGTTCAACCCACCTCTCGACCCCCTCATGATCTACGTAACGCACTGCATCGCCTGGGTGTTCTGCTCTGTGGTTATCTTCCATTGGCATTCCCCCCAGTTTAAGTCAATTAAAGTGAACCGTGAATTCAGAGGTGAAACGTCGATTTCGATCTTAAATGACGCAGGGCGTATCAGAGAGCATTCTGGTGGCGGTATATGGCCCTGGCCAGTCCATTACTTACTTACTCGGTAATCCCAGGGGAGTCGCATGTTCCCTGAGCCACACGACATCACCGACAGCATATGGACACCCATGTGCCAGCCTGTCATAGTGTTCCTTTGGTGCTTCTGAGCTCCTCGTAAGTGTATCTGGGCTTCCTCAGTGGCTATACGCATTTTTTTGTGAAGTGCAGTGACATAAGAACTAACCGGTGTTTGATTATTCTCAAGAGTTACCTGTAGATCCTCTGGTATTCGCATTTCACGACGACAGGTGAGTGCGAAAGGCGTCTGCTGTGTCGACGAGTGAATCGTGGAGCGGTATGCGAGCATGCATGCTGGCAACGCATCATCCTACGTGAAGAGAGCCTGACGATCTACAAAAGCCTTTAGTAAACCAACTAGCGTCCTATTCGTCCGCTCCACTTGACCGTTACCTTGCGAATGGTAAGCCGTGGTGCGCTTCTTATTGACCTTTAAGTATTTACACAGACTGTGAAGAACCGCATTTTCAAACGAGGACCCTCTATCCGAATGGATCTGTTCTGGTGCGCCCCATCTTCATGCCCAATTGTTAAAGATGGCCTGGGCAACTGTTTCAGCCGACATGTTGGGAAGGGATTCTGCTTCAGCCATTTTGGTAAAGAAATCAACCATCACTAGAATATATCGGTTGCCCCGAACTGATGGCGGTAGTGGTCTAACTAAGTCAACGCCCACACGTTCTTTGGGGTATCCCGTCAGAATAGGCTGAAGAGCAGCCCCTTTCAGCTGTTGTGGCGGTTTGATCTGATTGCACAGGGTGCAATACCGAATAAAGATCCACACTAAACGCTTTAAGTTAGGCCAGTAGTATTGGCGCCTTAGGGCCCACTCGGTCTTATGGATGCCCACGTGCCCCAACTGTGTGTGGATTCTATAAAGAACCTCGTCTACCATGGATAAGGGTAGAATAATACGTCGCGGGTATTGTTCGCCATCGCGATAGATCAAAACGTCATTATCCATAAAGAGTTTGTCCCACACTGTGTGCAAGCAACGCGTCTCACAGCTATGGCCTCTCAGTTCAACTGCACTAAGTGGTCGAGAACCACTTAACTCTCTATGATATATCGGGCCAATACGAGGATCTCCTTGCTGAGCTTGCGCCCAAAGATGGCTTGGGTCGTCTTGTAGTAACACGATACTTATGTCTGCAAATGAAAGGCATTTGCCGTGGTGACGGTAGGGCTTCCGAGAGAGAGCATCAGCATTATTGTGCTGACGTCCTGGACGGTATATGCACTCGAAATCATATCCGGCTAGTCTCTTTTGCCACCTAGCGACCTGTCCTTCAGCGTTCTTAAAGTTCTGCAACTAGGTCAGAGAGCTATGATCCGTGCGCACTATGAAACGCTGGTATTGGAGGTACGGTGAGTACGAGCATTTCCCTTCTGGTCACACAGTAACGGCATTCTGCCTTTGTCAGGGATCGGCTTAGATTCTGAATGACGCCTTCTGTACCGTCTGGTTGTTGCTGGGAGAGGACGGCACCTATGGCAGTGTCACTAGCATCGGTATCTAGAATAAATTTCCTGGCGTCATTTTTTATGTCAGGGAAAACTAAAATAGGAGTGGTTCACAACTTATCCTTCAACGTCTGGAAGCTACTAGTACAACCAGCAGTCCACTTAAATTGTTCTTATTTCTGGGTCAGCTTGTGAAGGGGACCAGCTATGTGAGCATAGTCTTTGATAAATCTTCTATAGTAAGAAGCCAGTCCTAGAAAACTGCGGACTTTAGTTACGTCCATAGGGGTGGGCCGCTCAAGGATTTGCCTTACTTTATCCTCGTCCGTTTCTATGGCAGAGGCCAAGACTACATGCCCTAAAAACATGACACGAGGTCTAATAAAAACACATTTACAGCGCTTAATGGTGAGACCAGCCTGTCGGGGACTGGTAAACACGGCTCGGAAATTGTTAATATGACTGTCAAAATCCTTACCAAGAACAATTATGTCATCCATATAAACTTAGCATGACTTGGGAATGAGTTCAGCCAGGACTTGATTCATAAGCCGTTAAAACGTACTTGGAGCATTAGCTAGGCCAAAAGGCATTGTCTCAAACTCGTAAAGACCCGAGGGGACTGCGAAATCAGTCTTCTCTCTGTCAACGGGTCGCACTTCTACTTGCCAGTAACCTGTTGCTAGATCTAGAGATGAGAACACCTGATTACCCGAAAGGGCATCTACGGTTGCATCAATCCTGGGCAGAGGGAACGAATCCTTACTTTTCACTGCATTTAATTTTCGATAGTTAAAGCATAAACGCAGAGTGCCATCCTTCTTCATAACTAACACGACCGGAGACGACTAAGGTGAATTGGATGGCCTGATAATTTTCCGGTCTTACATATTATCGATCATTGCCTTTAACTGTGTCTGGTAGAACACGGGTAATCACCTAGGAGGAATCTTCGTGGGTCGAGTCACACCTGTATCGATCTCACGCTAAGCCACATTAGTACGTCCGAGTGAACGGCCGTCTCAATCGAAGATATCTTTAAACTCATCTATTAAACTATATAACTTAGACGAGCTATCCTTGTCAAGAGAAGGGGGCACTAAATTATTAACCTCCTCTAACTTAAATGCATTAACTACATGTTGACTATCCGGTACCTCGATCCTGAAGGGCACCTCGGTATCACCAACATGGAGAGTGTTAGCGTTAAAATCTTAGGAGCATTTAAATGCAAGAAGGAAGTCAGCAACTTATATACAGTCCCAGGCAATGTCAGGACAGACAACAAACTTATGCATAAAAATAACGTGACCTTTTTCCAAATTAAGCTCAATCATGCCTTTATGTCGCAAAGTGTCTCCGTTTGCCGTCTTCAGGCTGACCTTAGGTTTTGTGCAATACTTCACTCTAGCCTGAAGCTGAAGGACAATTTTCTGTCTAATGATGGAGCAGCCGGCTCCTGAATCAACTAAACATGGCAACTTAGTATTTCCTATGGTTGCATCTATAGCAGAGTAGTGTGGCATGTAACCTACGTTTGCAATAAGCATATCATGTGCTAGACCTAAAGGATCAACCGCCATTAGGGTCAAGTGATCACATTACGCTGTGCTTCGAGTACTCACGGTTTTCCTAACCAAATTTTCCCGATACTTGGGTAAGAAACACTTAGAAGCGGGACTACTCACTTATGAGAAGACAACTCTCAGAGATATCCTGGGAAACAGAACTACATGGTGAAACCAATAAAGATTGGACAACATTGAGTTCATTATTGAAAAGGATTGTTTACCTCAACTGTCCTCTTAGGAGAAAGGCAACCACAAACCGCCCAAAGTGGATAACCTCAAACTTGCAGGCCTCTTTCAAAAAAAAAAAAATCGCTTCTGGAGGCGTTACAGACACACCGGCTCCGATGCTCACTTACGGGAATATAAGCAGCAACGCAACGTTTGTAAATGTGAGGCTGCTAAGCTGCGGAGGAAGTTTGAACTAAACATACTGCAAAAATCGTTGGAACACCTCAAAATGCTGTATGGCTACATACGGAGTACAAAAAGAATTCAGGAAATGATTCCTGCCCTTAGGTCTGCAGACGGAAAACTGGAGACTGACGACCAGGTTGAAGCATCCCCTCTTTCCAAATTCTTCCAGACCGTCTTCACCAGAGAGCCTTATAATTTTGCTGCTATTCAACCAGTCTGTCAAACAATGTGTACCTCCCCTTTCCCTTACTTCTCCACCTCCTCCTCATCCACAACAGAGGACCTAGGCCTAGACTTTTCACCGACCGTAGATAAAACCCAATTACTCCGTATAAAGCCAGCCATGTCGCCTGGGCCGGATAGAATTCCTGCATTAGCACTTAGAGAACTTGCTTACGAACTGTGTTCACCACTGTCCATCATATTCCAAAAGTCTTTTGAAGAAAGCAAACTCCCGGAAGAATGGAAGTGCGCATTCATCGCCCCGATCTATAAAGGAGGTTCACGACTCGACTGTGAAAATAACCGCCCCGTCAGTTTTAACTTGCATAGCGTGTAAAATAATGGAGCGTATTATCAAGAGGCATTTAATGCGCTATCTGGAAAACAACCAAATCCTATGCGATGCCCAGCACGGCTTCCGTCCAGGACTTTCCTGTCTCACGAATGCCCTTCAGTCATACGAGAAATGGACAAAGGCCACAGATAAGGGTCATGCAGTAGATGTTGTATTTTTTGACTTCAAAAACGGCCTTTGGTAGTGTACCACACGGGCTTCTTTTACAGAAGATTTGGAACTTAAGAATTCAAGGAAAACTTTTCAATTGGATCAAGAGTTTCTTCTCTTTCAGAGTACAGAAAGTTGTTGCATGAAAACTCTAGCTCAGAATGGGTAAAAATAGAAAGTGGTGTTCCACAGGGTTCTGTTTTTTGCCCCCTACTCTTCCTAATCTACGTGAACGACTGTCTCAATGACCTAGATTGTGAAGCTGTCATGTTTGCAGATGACATTATAATATGGACTGAAGTCAGCTGCGCTGATGACGCAAACGGGTTACAATTGAATATCGACAAACTAAGTGCCTGGTCGGCTAGATGGCTTCTTAAGTTTAATGTATCCAAGTGCGTGATCCTACACATAAGCACCGGTCGAAAAGTATCTCTGAGACACCAGATCTTTATTAATGGCACTGCATTGAAAGAGGTAGATCTGGGCATGTGGACAACTGCGAATGTGATGCCCTCAGAACACTGTAAGAAATCAGTCCAGAAGGCAACATGTACACTACATTGGATCAGACGTGCGTTTAAAATATTCCCCTCTGCTCTCTTCGGAAAATTCTATGGCGTCTTTGTGAGACCCCATTTAGATTACGGAATACCAGCCTGGATACCATGGATGAAGAAAGATGTTGACCTCCTTGAACAGGTGCAACAGGGAGCAACGAAGATGGTTGACGGTCTTAAATGTTTACCGTACAAAGACAGATTGAAAAAGCTTGACTTATTTCCTCTTTCCTACAGGCACTTACGGTGAAGCCTGCTCTGGACATTTCGGATTATCCGGGGCCATGATTCATCCCTGAGATCGGAGGATTTCTTCGACTTTGCCTGCACAACTCATCCGCGTGGTCATCCTTACAAGGTTAATAGCGAACACACGCGATTGAACCTCAGAAAGTTTTGTTTCAGCCAATGAGTGGTACGACCTTGGAACTCGTTACCAAGCGAGACGTTTACCTCTGACAGCATAACTGATTTTAAAAGAAGGCTTGATGGCATTATATTTGGCAAAAGACGACTTTCACACCATGATTACTTAAAACCAGCCTTTTAAAATCTTTCGGGCTCTAATTTTGTTCCACAATGTTTCGCCTATGGCTGTGAAAACCCATTTGATATTATGTTATGCTTTGACTCAAACATATTTAAATGTACACCATTTTATATTGACTGTACGCATGAAAGGATAACTTGACATTTATAGGGTCATCAAGGGCAATGCCTGTAACCCTTCAAAATATACAAATATATCTAATATAAATAAGCACTTACCAAGACACAGTGGTCAAGGTCGGACACAGTGGTCAAGGTCGTGTGCAAATAACCACCAATTATTTGCTCTCCAACTTGGACAATTTGATCTTCGTTACCACTTCACTAGGACTGATCCGGACAATACTGTTTCAACTGCATGTACTTACTTGCTTCCTGCTCATCTGGAATTCTTTCTTGTGCCGAAATTCGTCATAAAACGGATCAAATTTGAATTAGTTTATCATCTTATTCAAGCTGACTGCGCAGGCTCTGCACCAATAAAAACTGAGAACCACTCAGGGAACCAAACGTGTACAACCTCGTGAAGATCTGAAGGTATCCAGGACCTTCGATATCTCCGAACGGCTGAGTCGTTCCGGAATATCCTTCATACCGTTTATAGTATTTTTCAAAAGCGTTTTTGAACAAGTATAAACATTTTGCTCATATTGCATTAAATACTCGCCATACTCCAAAGCCAGTCGGAAATTTTCGTTAAACGCTCAAAGGAGAACATACTTTTCACAGTGTTTTAACATTTATGGACTCAAAAACAATTGTTTGCTAGCAACAGAACCAGTCACGGAACTTCCTTTAAAGGAAAGCCTGTTGAGCTGGCTTCGACATCCACGACTGGCACTCCATCAGTTTATACTTGTAACCAAAAACCAGCAAAGCGCGCAAAAGCGTAATGGCAGCCAAATCCGTTGGCTACGAGGACGAATCTTGCGTTGGATGTTCTTATATTTTACTAAGAGTTCAAAAACTGGAAAATGAGCTTGCAGACTTAAGGAAGCTCTTGCAAGATAACATTACTCGACGAAATACGCTTAGCAATATTCCAGTTAAAAAGGCAGTGACTAAAGCACGAAAAGTATCAAAAACTACAACTGGTTACAGCTCACAATGTTCGGACGCGATTACCCATAACGACCGGATAACAGGAGCACAGTCTCTGAATCCTACGGACGACGACCAGAGCAAACCACAAATCTCATCCTGCTATCTTGGGTGTTATAAAGAGCCCGTAGTTGAATCCGAAGAAACAAACGCGTGGCAAGCTGCAATGGGGAAACACCACAACAGGAGGACAAAGTCACAATCAACTCTGATGGATTCATTGAAGCCTTCAGATGAGAGTTTAGTCAGAGGTAGACTTAATCCCAACGAGAGCTCTGTAAACCGTTCTCGTGCCCCTAAGGAGAACTCAGGAGGAAGCGAAAATTCCAAGTACCAGGATCGACAACAGTGTTTAGTTATTCAGGGTTTGCACGAGTCAACTGCAGTCCGACCAGAAGACCGTGTCACCGAAGACCTTGCTTCGTTTAATGGCCTCCTAAACCAGTTGCTCCCACCGGGCGTGGAAGTAAAAGTTATTAAAGCATTCCGGATCGGCAAAAAGTCTGAAGACAGCCTAGAACGCCGCGACCGCGACCGCTGAAAATAATGCTAGAGAGCAAAGACCAAATCAAGGCGATCCTATCCAAAAAAACTAACCTACGTCACTCGCATAAAGAGGTTTTTTTCAACCGGACTACTCCCCTGCGGAAAGGCTGAAACGCCGGGAACTTGTCTTGAACTACAATCAAGACTGAAGGCTGGCGAACACAATCTGGCTATTTTCAAGGGAAGGTAGTTCAAAAAGAATACGAATTTTCCATTGAACCAACCGATTGTTCTGAGGACAACGGCAGCCACCTCACTAACGCCAAAACCATCAGGGAACCAATTGCCCAAAGAGATGTCAGAACTGATTCCGTAACGCCCAGCGTTCTCACTAAAGAAACCAGAGTTACCGAAAATCATCACGAAACGGAAAAGACATACGACCTTGACGTTAGAGGAGACGCAGTTGGGCCCATAAAATTGACAAACGCAACAGGAAACTTGGTTGGCTCTCCATGTCTAGATGTCCTCATTGTCTATCGGCCACCTAGGATAGACCGAGTCGCGGACACCCACTCGTTGGAACAATTAGAAAAGTTCTCCAGTAGACCTAATGTAATGATTATGGGTGACTTCAACGCACCAGGAATTAACTGGAGCACTGTTCAATCATCATGCCCGAAATCGACTTTTGATTATGTTTTTCTGCAAAAGACCTTGAATGCACTCCTCACACAGCATGTCCCTTTCCCCACCAGAACACGTGAAGGACAAAGGGCTAACTGTCTTGACCTGGTTTTCACGAAAACATCAGGCAGCATTGACGAGATTATTTCAATGCCTCCGCTCGGTCGTAGTGATCATGTGGTGCTTATGGGACTACTCCTTATTCTCCGTTGCGCCTGCTATAGAGGAAAAACGGCGTAACGTTTGGCGAGGAAACTTTCATCAGATGCGAGCAGATTTAACACACATCAACTGGACCTCAATGTTTTCGAGCACCGTAAACGAAGATTGGGAGTCCTTCCGAAATGTTCTTCTGCAACTTATTGACAACCACTGCCCGCTAACGAGTGTCCATCACAGCAAGCGTCCTGGGTGGCTAGACAGCAACTTAAAAAGGGAAATAAACAGGAAGCACAAGTTGTGGAGAAAATATTGCGAGTCTAATCAAGTCGCCTATTTTAATAAGTATAAAGCACAGAGAAACAAAATGAGAAGCCTTATTCTTAAAACGCGAAGAGAATTTGAGAAGACTTTGCTGCAAAAGGCAACGCAGAATCCAAAGTTAGTCTACAGTTACCTCCGTAGATGTACAAGGAATAAACATCAAATACCGCTGATTAAGACTGCCGTGGCGTCGAAATTTCTGAAAACAGGAAAAAGCCGAGTACTTTTCACAGTTCTACCGCTCAGTCTTCACAAACGAGGCAAGGTTCCTTCGTCCCTCAGTGGATAACCCGCCGACTGCAAGCATTAGCCACATACTATTCTCAGAATTTCTGATCCAAAAGGAATTAAAAGAACTAAAAGAGTCGAAATCCCCAGGACCAGACGAGCTTCCACCCAAGCTTCTGAAAGAACTCGCCAATGAACTTTCCGCACCTTTGTCAGTGCTCTTTCAAAAGTCTTTTGACTCCGGAACACTTCCTTTCGATTGGAAGCTGGCACATATAACTCCCTTGTACAAAAGCGGTAGCCGGGCGTCAGTGACAAACTACAGGCCCATAAGCTTAACATGCATCCTTGGCAAGATTATGGAAAGGATCATCAAGAGCGAATTGGTGAAATTCCTAGAGACTCATAATTTGTTATCAAGCTGTCAACACGGGTTCAGAAAAGGAAGATCATGCACAACGAATTTGCTGTATTCGCTCCAGAGGTGGACCCAAGCACTTGAAGATAGACACGCGGTTCACATTGCCTTCATTGACTTTCAAAAGGCCTTCGATACTGTGCCGCACGAGAGACTGCTTTACAAGCTAGAAAGAATTGGAATCAGAGGTAACCTCCTCAAGTGGATCGAAAACTTCCTCGTGGGTCGGCGCCAGGTTGTGTGCATCGGCCAAGAGAGGTCAAGTTCTGCTGCGGTCGAGAGTGGGGTTCCTCAGGGTTCAGTACTAGGGCCAATACTGTTTTTAATATACGTGAACGATTGTGTCAGGAATCTCGACTGTGAAGCAGCAATGTTTGCCGACGACATTAAAATCTGGAATGTAATCCAGAGCCCTGCTGACGAAGATAAACTGCAGATCAACCTAACTCGGTTGGAGGAGTGGTCGAATCATTGGCTTTTTGCGGTTCAACGTCGATAAGTGTACAATACTTCGCTTAGGCAACCCGTCTGGATCTGCCGAAAGTAGAAGTTACTTTCTCAACGGTGAAGCCTTAAAAGACGTGGAAACCCAAAGGACCTTGGTGTGCTGATGACCACCACCTTAAAACCATCGTCTCACTGCTCGAAAGTGGCGAAGAGGGCAATTTCGGTGTTGCATGCCATCAGACGAGCCTTTTTGGATTTCGATGAAGATCTTTTGCTAAGACCTTTGGAACATTCATTAGGCCACATTTGGAATATGCTATGCACGCCTGGAAACCCTGGACAGTTCAAGATCAGAACTGCCTCGAAAGAGTCCAGAGGAAAGCCACCAAAATGGTTAGAAGTCAAAGCTCCTTGCCATATCCAACCCGCCTAATGAATCTTAATCTGTTCCCTTTGAGTTATAGGCAAATGCGTGGTGATCTCCCGCAGACATTCCGCATTGTGAAGGGATTGGATTGTTGCCTGGAATTCTCGGACTTCTTTGAATTTGCCGCCACGACCCATCTCCGAGGTCACCCATTGAAACTGCGTGTCCAGCAGGCGAGACTGGATGTGCGCAAGTTCTCCTTCTCTGTCAGAGTGGTTAAACCATGGAATGCCCTTCCCTGAAGACGTTGTGATGTCACCATCGCTGGAAAGCTTTAAAAAGGAACCTTGACAGTTTTATGTTCCGCAACGAGCCTGAGCGATGAGGCATTTATCTTAACCCTCGAGAGTCGTGCACCACTTGTCAAATTTTATGACCGCCTTTTGTACCTTTGCAACCCACACGGTTTCTCTGTATACCGCACTTAATTTTACGTTACAAATAGGGTACTCAAAGGCCCATGCCTATTTCCCTCAATAAATTGAATTGAATTGAATTGAATTGAAGTGCTTCTTCCTCACCTGAGGTGATCACATGAACACCGGGGAAGGTGGAGGGCGGGTCTGCCGACCACTTTGTGGCCTCCAGTTCCCGCGTTGAGGAGACTGTGCAGAGCCTCGCCAAGGAGAGATCGGCTGTGGAGGGCCACGCCAAGGAGTTTGGTGTTGTGGAGAGCTACGCAAAGGAGGAGTGGGCTGAGGAGGGCCCCACTGATATTGAGTCGTTTGTGTGCCAATGTCGCGGCTCTGTCGCTGTCCCATGGCGAAGACATCGACTGGAGCAACGAATCTAAATTAAGGTCGCCCAAGTAAGAACAAGACAGTTGGCAAGGTGAAGAGTTTAGGAATTATTTGAAACTAGGAGTTGGTATTCTATTGGGGGCTTGGTCCTGCGAGGATCCGTTGAATGGGATAAGCTGTCCTGGGGATATCTTCGGGAGGTCCGTGGGAGAAGGAATGGCAATGGCTGGAGAAGCGTCAGAGAGCGGTCTCCGGTTCAAAGTGATGAGCCTAAATTATCCTCGGTATTTATGTCGTGTTCTCCAGACGATTTGATAGGTTTACATAGAATAGACCAATGGGTATGCGTAGATCATACGTTGTAGATTGAAAAGAACCAATAGTGTTAAGAGTTCAGATTTTATGAACTTCCGCGCATGATTGGTAGTTACGACGATGTCGGTCAGGCGCTACCTTATTATCAGCTGCACACACTTGCAGTTATTGCAATTTTAAAAGGGTAAAATATAAATTTTTAAACATTTTCACCCTACATATCCTCATTAAAGTTCTCGCAGATTTACGTCAAAAGAACGTAATCTAAAGGTTAATTCTAGAAAAAAAGTTAAAATTTTGTAAGTTTACCTTATTTTCAGCGAAGAAGAATTTGCAGTAACTGTTATACCAGTTGATATAATTTTTCATCCTGCATAGCCTCTTCGCTAATTCTATTTTCAGTTTAAACTCGTTACCTAGCAGATATTTGCTTACAGTGCCTTGCTTAAAACACATTTTTCAAATATTACATCTTTTATTCTGCAAAACGTCTCTAGTGACATTATTCCTTTCGTATTATCAATTTGAAAAATACTTATATTTTAAAATTAATATGAAACCCCAGTCAGTGCTTAGACGCAAACATCCTCTTCGCGTAAAACTTCTACCAGAGCAACCCTGGAAAACTTTAATAATTTTATGTCTAAATATGGTTCTCTCTGCACGATCCTTGGTACTATTTTTGAGGGAAAGTTGTCTTCACTCACTTCTCAACAATGCGTGAAACTAGAGCCTTTAATTAACATGGTCAGTACCGAATCAATTGACCAACATATAAAAAGTTTCAATTTTCTTTTAAAAAACGTCCCCAAGAGTAAAATTCCGCTGGACGTTGCATTTCATTTCCTTTACTCATGCGGCTTTAACTTTAAAGTTGCTGAAGCTAAAAGGTTGTCTTCCCGTAGCAAAAACCCGCCAGTTCTGGTCAAACTTTTTCAGCGATTGAAGTTGACCTTATTTTCTCTAGCATGAGCACTCAGCTCAATATTTGAAAAAAAACAAGTTGTTTATCTGTAGGGATAAAACCCCAATGGAACGTCGGGTTTCACCCTCATTAGCAAACAAGAAGCCTTGGTCTACACCTTCAATATCAAAAGTTATCACAGAGGTTTGTCCTGTAGCTAATGCAAGCCCACGGCCCTCCGGATCGACAGGAATTTCGATTCCAGCTGAATCTTCACCCGTTAACCTTGTTTCTGGTTTGAGGTGAAATTGTGTCAAAGCCACTTCTTTCTCATCCCAAGCAAACCATGCCTGCTATAGCTGCCAAATCTACTAAACCTTAGAAAACTCCTAGTTAATCTGAATCATTGGCTAATCCAGGCATTATAATCTGCAATGTCATTACCGATGGGAAACCTCCTAACCCCTCAGCATCTACAACAGCTGCGAACGCTAATGTAAGCATCCTTCCCAACCCAAAAAGGTGGCCGAAATCCCCAAATAATTAACGCTTCTAATTATGTTACCAGTTTTTCGAAATCATTTATTCCGTTTTATCAAATGCACGTTTTTCCGCCAATTTATGCTAACGTCCCTCAAAAATCTCATTTCTATGCCACCCCTTATCTTTCAAACGCCACAATATAGCCTTCCCTTTCCAAGGTTTTCATCCAAATATGCCGTTGTACAATAATCTCAGTTCTCTTAACAGTAACATTTCGACAAATTGTAGACCAGAGCAATTTTGTTTCCCACCTTTCGTTTCTTCTTCCAGTTTTCTTCTCCGCCACCGAATTATCCTTTTTTATAAATACTGATGAGCGTAACCTGCAGCTCAGGAATACGCTCAGCTTAGTTTCACTCAATGCGAGATCAGTTGTAAATAAGATGGCTGAGCTTAGAACAGTAGCCTTTGAGCTTGATCCAGATGTGCTGTGCATCACTGAATCCTGGGCTCACTATCTTATTTCTGACTCGACGCTTGCTATAGATAATTTCAATTTGTACCGACAAGACCGCGCTGAAAAACGTGGTGGTGGTTGCCTCCTTTATATTAAAAGTCATCCTTTGTACATTCCCCTTTTCAGCTGAGCATTTCGTCCTATTCTGAAAATGTATGCTTTGCTTCAGTCATCCTCCCTCACAATAAAAAAGCGTTAATTGGCTGTGTCTATAAATCCTCCGTGTTATTCTGGCAATGAAAGCGAGCTCTGTGAACTATTTGAAAAAGTTGCAGACACTCAAATTTGATGTCAAAATAATCGTAGGCGATTTCAATCTGCCAGACATTGACTGGCAGGCAAATTCCTCTCCGCCTAAACATCAGAAATTTGTCGATACACTAACTTTTCAAACATGTCCCAACTGGTCAGATCAGTTAGTATAAATGACAACATTTTTAGATTTAATTTTTACAAATGATGTCCACCCTCTCTTTATGAATTTTCATCATGATCTTTTCACAAGTGATCACGCAATAATTCACTGTTGTTTTCCAGTCCCCCTTCCTACGAAGCCTGAGGTTAAACGCAATAACACAAACCATGAAATGATAAATAATTTCGTAAGCAATCACGATTGGCATAGCATATTCGCAATCAACGATCAAAACTTTTTTCGTGAGCTATTGCAGAGCCTCACAGAAAAAATCCATGCTTTTATCCCGTTTAAGATTTTTACTTCAAATACAGCTTCTTCTACTGTTCCGCTTTTTCTCCAGAACAGACTTATAAAATTACGAAAATTAAAGATTCATCTAAAAGCTCTTTGTCAGTTCATTTAAGGATTGCACAAATATTTGAATTAGCATCGAAAATAAGGCTCGCGAGAGATATCCACAGGGAGTCTCGGGCACTAAGTGATGCCAATTCATCCAAATCTGTTGCTCAAATCTTCCATATTCGGTCATCGGTCATTGGCTAAGCGTCTGAATGTAACTCCGCCCTTACTCGACTGTAACAAAAAAATTGTTACAGACGATTTGGGCAAAGCAGAGTTGTTAAATTCGTTTTTTGCCAACCACTTTACCACTGAAACAAGCCCCACTCCCACAATGCCTCTGCTTTCTCACCTTCATGTATTCAAAAGGAAATAGCTCACCTAAAAAATTCACATTCGGTTGGAACTGATAACATTCCAAACTCATTTATTAAACAGTTAAGGGATTTTCCACCTTTACTAAGCATATTATTCTCAGTATTTCTCGAAAATGGTTTCTTCCCCGATTATTGGAAAACTTCAATTATAATACCAGTTTTTAAATCTGGTTCCCCGCTCGGACAGTCATAACTATCGCGGTGTTCATAAAACGCCCTCTTTTGCTAAACTTTTCGAAAAACTAATTGCAAAACAAGTCACAGATTTTTGCATAAGCAATCAAATTATCAACTTTTCCCAACACGGCTTCTTACCGGACAGCTCTTGTGAAACCTGCCACATGTCGTTTTCTAAATCTACTAACCTCTCTTCGTAATGATCATCTATCTGTAGTAGTTATCTATTTTGATCTTAGTAAGGCATTCGATAAGGTGCCTCATAAGTGACTTCTAGCTAAACTAGAAGCTATAGGATTTCGTTGTCCCCTTACTGACTTTATTAGATCATACCTAAATGATCGAAAGTAAAAGGTTTAAGTAGGTTCCTCATACTCAAGTGCTACCCCGATTGTTAGTGGTGTCCTTCAAGGTACCGTATTAGGTCCTTTGTTGTTCTTACTGTATATAAATGATATTTCATCGATAGTTAAACATTCTCAATCTTTTTTTATGCTGATGATCTCAAATGCGTGTATTCCTTCTCTAACTCTACAACCGAACGGTGCCTAGAACAAATTCATTCAGACTTAGACGCTCTTTCGGCCTGGAGCTCCACATTGCTAATGGAATTCTCACCTACTAAGTGTCGCTACATGGGTTTTGGGCCTGTAAGGCTGCCGCAACCTCTTATCTTTTGAAGGTTGCCCCTATGATTGGATGTTCCTCCATCAAGGACTTGGGCTTAGGCTACACCAATAAATTAGATCTTTCGCCTCATGCCGATAGAATTACGGCCAAAGCTGCTCATATTTGCGGCTTTATTTCTTATAATTTCTACCTTCATGAAATTAAATTAAGACTTTATCGTACGTTTGTACTTCCTATTCTTGAATTTTGCTGTCCTTTCTTCGGTTTAATGAACGAATCTAGCCGTTCAATAATTGAAAATGTCCAAAGACATTTCACAAAAAAACTCATATATCCGACTTTTTCAACTACTTCCTACTCAACAAGTTGCCAGCTAATGAAGCTAAAATTTCTTTGAAGCAGGCTTTTGTCTCGTTTTCCGACTAAATAATAGTTCAACTCTCCCCAAGCATTCTGTCATTACCCCCGTTAGTCTTCCTTATAACCTAAGAAATTCTGCACTAATTATACCTCCCCCTGCATCCTCCACGTGTAAACGCTCTCTCTTCTTTGCTTCTAGGTATAGTTTTCTTTGGAATAACTTGCCAATTGAAATTAGGTCGTTAACTAGTCTATCTGCATTCAAGCGAAGACTGCACATTTATCTCAACACTGATTCTATTAACCTTTTATTTTCCTCATCTTTTCCCAGTAGCTTTCCCCATGACTCGGAGAAAGGACCATCGGGAATTTAAGTGACCCTCTTGAAACTATATTTTCGCTACCTCGAGTCACCCATGAACTATGATGTCTTCTTATATCACCAGTCATCAAAACGATGACGTCATTCGAACGTACACATTCGGTGGTCCACAGTCCAAAATGCTACCGTTTCTTTGGATACTTACCATCATCAGAATTCAATTCTGGATCCTAAGATGCTGAGGACTTAAGTTCCTTGACGCATTTTCGTGAGATTTTGTTTCATACGCCTGAGTGATCAAGAACGAATCACCTCGACGTTTCACTATCTCATTCTGAAATGCTTCTACCGTATTACCCTACTCTACCACCTGACTATTTTTTCCTAAGCAGTTTTTTCTCCTACCTTCTATTAAAAAATGAAGGCTTATTGAACTCTACCTCCATTTTTATGGTAGGAGTTTTTTTTCACTGCCTATTTTTTGTTTACCATTTGTTTACCATTAATTTTAAAACATTGCTAACTGTTGACATAGCAGGACAAGTTATGTATTTGTACATTTTATCTGCACACATTGTCATAACTTTATTTCGTTACTAATGTTTGCTTAGACAGTGCCTTGCAGGTGCTAACCAAATATAAATTCTAAATTCTAAATTCTAGTAATCTGCTAGTAATCTGAGCTACTAGATAAAATTGAGAAACTTTGATTCCATCTTTAAAATTCTGGTGTGGGGTCTGCCGACTAATAAGACTTAGTTGACTGATTGCTAAAAAAAGGTGAAAAAAAGATTAGGATCAGGAAGAGTTCAACGGTAAGAAACGTTTAATGCAATCCTTCGGTCTTCATATTTGCATTTTATAACATAGTGTTGATTATGTTTGATCTAGCTATATGAAACTGCTAGTACCATTCGTTTCATAAAGGTATATCAAAACCTAGGCGTGTGGCTCGTTGTGCATTCGAATAACGCACAGCATAAATGAGTTTAAAAACGGAATATATATACTACTAACGGACTGAGATAAAAATAATAAGTTTTTCAAAGTAGTTTTAAAGCAAGTTGTTTAACAATCACAAAATTATATATTAAAATAAAGAACCTATCAAAAAGCATTTAAAAATGTTAAATTTTCATACACTTTTTAATAAGTTGTAACAATAGAAAAAAACTGCTTTTTAGATAATGGGTATATAAATCATTAAATGGAGAGCCCTTGCGCATAGCCAGAGGATAGGTATTTATGAGTCTTCTTGGTCACTAACCACCAGATATAGCTTGCCTATAACCACATAGTTTACCAGATGATTAAATTCTTCATTTCTCTGTGCATTGCAGGTCGTCATAAGAGGTTCATTAAAGGACGTCAAATAACAACTCATGGGAGCTGAAATGGCTATCGCCGTCATCGGAAGTGCAAGCAAAATACGTTTGGATTTGCTTGACATACGGCAGCTCATCGGGAGGACTCAGAATTGAAGAAGCTTTCGCCGATCGTAACCGCCACGGTGTAAAACGCGTGATTCCCGTATTTAGCGTTATCAGAGCCCTTTCGGGCCAAATTCTATGTTAAATAAATGAGTTGAAAAATTTCCTATCTATTTCAAAAAAAGATGTGTGGTAGTATTTAACAGATAATGTTTAATTTTAATTTTAAATTCTTGTAGGGTTCGACTATTGCTAATAGAACTTGGCAGGGCATTCCATATTGTCGCGTATCGTATCGAAAAGAAGGTGGATCGTTGGGCCTTTTTAAATTTAGGAATTTTTGTAATATTTTCTAATTTCTAGTGTTTCGGGGGCCGTTTTGCTTTGTCAGTATATTTATTCTGAGAATATCTTGGTCATGTGTTAATTTGAATAGAAAAGTGAGACCATTTTTGAGTCTTCTGATCCAGACGGTTTGAAGACCATATCTATTGTAAATTTCCATGTACAAGTCTTGAATGCAATCACATACATAGATTGATTTAGAGGATAAGTCGTGAATGTGTATAAGAAATAGGAGGGCACCTAGGATAGTCCCCTGAAGTACACCACTTCTAATAGGAGATGCTTCTGAGACCACGTTTTGAATTTGTACTCCCTGATATCGGTTTTGAAGGTAAGATTTCAGAAAGGCGAGAAGAGGAGACCCGATTCAATGACTTATTAGCTTCACTAGAAGCCTTTGATGGGGGGACTTTTTCAAACGCTTTATTTAGGTCAAAGTATATCGTAGCTACCATGTTTTCGTCATATCTGTTACTTGAAACGAATTCAAGGAAGGTGAGATGGCAGGACTGACATGACTTTTTAGGTAAGAAAGCGTGTTGAGATGAAGGTATGAGCTAAGCGTTTGTAAGATAATTTAGCATTTCGTTCAAAATTATTTTTCTGGGATTTTTGCTATAACCGCTGTTCGGTGAACACATCGATAGGTTTGTGTATCAGATTGGTTCCCGTTTTTAAAGTTTGGTATAATGCTTGAGAATTTTAAGGTTTCTTGATAAATACAATTCGATTGGAGTAAAGAGAATAGACTAGACAGCAGTATTAGAGCAAATATCATATGCTTTAGTATGCAAGGTGGGATTTTATCCGTTCCATAAGAGATGGAAGTCGAAAGTTGTCTGATAGCATTTTACGGTTTCTTCGCTGAAACAGATCTCATTGAGGGTAAATGCTCTCATGTCTGTTGGTTGGGGTATTGGCTCTTTCTCAACTAAATAGTTGGCTGAGAAATACTTATTGAATTAAGTTGCTATTTGGTTATCGTCCGTTATTACTCGTCCTGCGTCATGAATCATGAGTTGGGGACCTGGTTTTCGATTAGTGTTTGTTTCCGAAAGAACTGGGCTGTTTTTTTGGAGGATTCTATGGCCCGGCGTTCCGCTTCTATGTTTTCGTTTGCTAACATTTTTTGACCTAGATCATGAATTTCTCTAATTCGTCTGAGTGTGGATAAATAATAAAATTGGAGATTACGAGGTGTTTTATAGTTTTTTAGTCTCTTGGAAAGAAAGTAAGGAATTTGTGACTTATACGGTGATCTATCATCTATTAAGGTATCTATTAAGGGACTATCCTACGTCCCCTCCTATTTTTTATATACATTCACGACTTATCCTCTATATCAACGTCAGCTAAAACATTTTTATATGCGGACGACTTAAAACTTGCATATGCATATAACCAGCATACAGTAGCCAGTATGCATAGAACGATTGAAAATGATCTTAAAAAACTAAGCGAATGGAGTACTCTATGGCAAATGCCATTCTCTCCAAGTAAGTGTCATCTCCTGATCTTCGGTTCATTAAAACTTATCCCATATTTTTCAATAATCAGGGAATAACCGAGAAAACATCAATAAAAGACTAAGGTCTTAGCTATACAAATGCTCTTGATTTATCACCCCACGTTAAACAAATATCAACAAAAGCCACTAGATTATGCGGATTCATTTGTAAAAATTTCTTCTCACCTGCCCTAAAGACAAGACTATATAAAATTTACGTTTTAGCCCTCTTGGATTACTGATCAATTTTTTTTGGCATTATGCCTTCAGATGGCCGGAAGAAACTAGAAGCCATTCAAAGATGCTGAACCAGATCCTTATCCAAATGTGATGGCATTCAAGGCTCATACATAGAAATTTACAATAGATATGGTGCTAAACCCGTCTGGATCAGAAGACCAAAATGGTCTCACTTTTCTATTCAAAAATCACACATGACCAAGATATTCTCAGAATGAATATACTAACAAAATCAAAACGCAGCCCCTCGAGACACTTTTGAAATCAAATGAAAATATTATAAAAATTCCGAAATTCAAAAGGCCCAATGATCCACCTTCTATTTAATAAGATACGTGACAATATGGAATGCCCTGCCCAATTCTATTAGAAATAGTCGAACCATACGTTGCTCCATCCAATTACTCCGCACCGTCACCATCCATTCCACCTATGTCAATCCCTTCCACTCAACCTTCACACTCGACCACCCCACACACATGTTTTGCTACTTCTTCACCACAACGCATTTCCTCCCGTTCTGGTAGGCATATCCATTTTCCTGCCAATCTTTAGCACTTTGTCGTATAATTTTTGCTCTTTTTAATCGAGCGATTTTTGTACAACAAACGCTCTGGTGGGGGGAGTTGTGTAGGTATTTGTACAATTTACATCTTTGTATCTTTCTTGTTCACCTGAATTTTTATGATCCCTTGTTTTAATTTGCTAAATAAAACCAACAGCGAGCTTCAACCGGCATGCTAGACGTCTTCTGTTTTCGCTGCTGCATGTCACCGATGCAATCTTGATTGTTATGATCTATCTTTATTACTTGCAGTCAATTGCAACGATTGATCTTCATTTCTCGATTGCATTCTACTGATCACCGTCTCAATTGAACTCCTGACTCTGCTCTTCATCCTTGATGCATAGCTTTCTGGATCTAGCTCAGAGTTCATTACAATACTCAACAACACTCGCTATCTAGAAGCTGCGTTTTTCGTGAGTCTGCATTCATACAATCCTCTGACATTTCTGCCGTCCTTTTGTCGTTTGTAGTTTAGACACAATTCTCCACTTAGCGTTAATTTATTTTGTACACCTCGGTTGTTAGCAGTTTCGACCCTCGTCTACAGTACATGTTAAAAACGATATAAACATACTACTATCAGACTAAGATAAAAAATAATAGGTTTTGCAAGTTAGTTTTAAAGCAAATTGTTTAACAATCATAAAATTATATATTAAAATAAAGGCGCTATCCAAAAACATTTATAATACATTTACATTTATAATACATTTATAATACATTTATATAATACATTTATAATACATTTTCTAATACATTTTATAATACATTTTATAATACATTTATAATACATTTACATTTATAATACATTTTTTATAAGTTTTAACAATAGAAAAAAAGCTGCTTTTAGATAATGGGTATATAAATCATTAAATTGAGAGCCCTTGCGCATAGCCAGAGGATAGGTATTTTTGAGTCTTCTAGGTCACTAACCACCATCTTTAGCTTACCCATAACGAGATGGTGTACCACATAAACAGATGATTAAATTCTTCATCTCTATGTGCATTGCAGGTCGTGGTAAGAGGTTCATAAAAGGACGTCAAATAGCTTCTCGTCGGAGCTGAAATGGCTATCACCGTCATCGTAAGTGCACACAAAGTACGTTTGGATTTGCTTGACATACGGCAGCTCATCGGGAGGACTCAGAATTGAAGTAGCTATCGCCGATCGTAACCGCCACGTTGTAAACCCATCATTCCCGAAGTTGGCGTTATCAGAGCCCTTTCGGGCCGAATTCTATGTTAAAGAACTGAGTTGAAAAATAAACTATCTTATTCAACAATAGATGTGTGGTATTATTTAACAGATGATGTTTGATTTTATTTTAAATTCTAATAGGGTTTGACTATTTCTGATAGAACTTGGTAGGGCATTCCTAATTGTCGCGTATCTTATGGTATAGAAGTTGGATCGTTGGGCCTTTTTGAATTTAGGAATTTTTTAATATTTTCATAATTTCTAGTGTCTCGGGGCCGTTTTGCTTTGTAAGTATATTTATTCTGAGAACATCTTGGTTGTGTGTGATTTTGAATATAAAAGTGAGACTATTTTTGAGTCTTCTGATCCAGACAGGTTGAAAACCATATCTATTGTAAAGTTCCATGTATGAGCCTTGAAAGCCATCACATTTGGATAAGGATCTAGTAAAGCATCTTTGTATGGCTTCTATTTTCTTTCGGCCATTTGATGGCATTTTGTAAAAGAAAATTGAGCAGTAATCCAGGTGAGGTAAAACGTACATTTTATATTGTCGTGTCTTTAGGGCATGTGAGGAGAAATTTTTACAAATGAATCTGCACAGTCTAGTGGCTTTTGGTGATATATGTTTAACGTGGGGAAATAAATCAAGAGTATTTGTATAGCTAAGACCTAAGTCATTTATCAATGTTGTCTCGATTATTTCCTGATTACTGAAAATTATGGGAGGAAGTTTATGTGGACCGAAAATCAGGAGATGACCCAATCTTATGACTTATTAGCTTCACTAGAAGCCTTTGATGGGGGACTTTATCAAACTCTTTTTTAGGTCAAAGTATATCGTAGCTACAGTGTTTTCGTCATCTCTCTTACTTGAAACGAATTCAAGGAAGGTGAAATGGCAGGACTGACATGAATTTTAAGCAAGAAAGCGTGTTGAGAGGAATGTTTGAGGTAAGCGTTTGTTAGATGATTTAGCATTTGGTTCGAAATTATTTTTTCGAGGATTTTTGCTATTACCGCTGTTCGGTGAACACCACGATAGGTTTGTTTGTCAAATTGGTTCCCGTTTAAAAGATTGGATGCATGCTAGTGCATTTCCAGATTTCTGTATACATACCATTCAATTGGATTTAGGAGAATAGATAAGACAGCAGTATTGGTACATATATCATATGCTTCAGTTTTGTAAGGTGTGATTTTATCCGTTCCATAAGAGATAGAATTAGAAAGTTGTTTGATAGCCTTTTTGACGGTTTCTTCGCTAAAACAGATCTCATTGAGGATAAATTCTGTCATGTCTGTTGGTTGGGGTATCGGCTCTTTCTCAACTGAAATGTTGGCTGAGAAGTACTTATTGAAATAATGTGATATTTGGTTATCGTCCATAATTACTTATCCTGCGTCATCAATCATGAGTTGGGGACCTGGTTTCCAATGAGGGTTTGTTTCCGAAAGATCTGGGCTGTTTTTTCGGAGGACTCTATGACCCGGCGTTCCACTGCTATGATTTTTTTTGCTAGCAATTTTTGACCTAGATCATGAATTACTCTAATTCGTCTGTGTGGATAAATTACTAACTGGGGATGATGAGGTTATTTTTAGATTGTTTAGTCTCTTGGAAAGGAAGTTGGGAATTTGTGACTTAAACGGTTATCTCTTATTTACTGAGGTATCTCGAATTATTAAAAGGGTAGAGTATAAAAGGATGACAGCTTCCGTCGCGGATGTCGTTTGAAGATATGAACTCCAGTCTAGTGACCTTACATAGCTGTTGATTTAGTCAATGTCGAGTATTTTTGGATTTATGTAAATGTAACTAGAATCTGATGTTGGTTTTATGTTAAGAGGGAGCATTTTTATTATTTCCTTATGATCACTTTAAAGAGTTATGCGGTCGTAATGCTTATCTAGGGGCCAGATATCATTTGTAAGAATAATGTCTAGTATGTTCTTCCCTCGGGTCGGTTTATTGATTATTTGTGTCCAGTTATGGAACACAATTGATGATAGCAGTTCATCATGTCTGGTGGGAGCTGATAGTTAAGCCCAGTTCATTTCAGGACGATTAAGATCGCCTAGAATTATTTTATATTCAAATTGAATATTTGATATGAAATCTATTAGATTGGTTAGGCCAGTGCCATCATTACTAAATTCTGGAGGAGTGAAGAGACATCCAATAAGTTTATTTTTGTGCGACAGGATTTTACTGTGGCAAAGCATGCTTCGCCAGGGAAAGTTTCGTGTGAAATACCGAAACCACTTTGTTCGATGGTAGTTTTGATGTATATCTTACAGCCACCGCCTCGTTTATTAATGTGGTCTTGTCGATAGAAATTGTAGTTTGGGACAAATAGCGAAGCGTTCGATGTTAATTAATTTACCCATGTTTACGTTAAACAAAGTAAATCGGGATTTTAGGCTTCAACGAACGCAGGCGACAACCTAATTTGGAATGGAATATTAATCCAGATTAATTAATTGTTTATTTATTGACAGTTTACAGGCAAGGTCAAAAGTGATATACAGTAGGGTGTCCAGCTGACAGTAAAAAAACTCAAGATCGTTATTTATAGTTTTCAGTATAAAAAACTGCAGTTTATTGAACTGCTTTAAGTTCAGTACAGGAAAGTATTGACACAGGTGCATATTGTAGTACTTATCCTTTAATTGTTGTGGATCAGATATTCTGTACTAGCAGCAGGTATGCCGGCGAACGGCTTCTCTCTGTCGACTGAGGAATAACCCGATTATGGACTGCAGAGCCAGCAATATTGCCTTCAGCATGAAGTCCGGCACCGGAATCAGAGTATGTGGACGCCACCAGAACGGAATATAGCTTCCAGAGAATCAGCACTGAACATTTGTGGAATGTGTCCTGAATGTAGAAAACAAGTGACAGCTCTCATAAGCAAATGATAGTTTTGCTATGGCGTTAACCGAAACAAAACTGACGGTATCTTACGGTGCGTGCCAAAGTAAGAAAAAATAATTCATCTCGATGAGTGGTGCTTTAAGAGTGGTCGAGCTGCCTTAGCGATGTAAGGGGGTTAAAGTTCAAACTGATTAAAGTTAAAACAGTAAAAATAGTCCCTTCTGTAATCTACGAAGCTACAACGGGTCGAGGCTTGTAAGTTCACAGAGTTGTTGGAAGGACAGATTTCTGTGCTCTGAAGTGAAAACTCTTTTAGTAAAGAATTGCTGGACTGATTCTATCTTCCTCCGTTCACTCACGTGCAGAAGGCTAAATAGAAACGAGCAGTATTTCAGCCTGGGTCTGACATAGATTTCATATAGGCTGGTTCTAATATTGACAGTTTTAAAATTTCGGAGAATAAACCTAGTGGTTTGGCGTGCTTTCGAGACAATCAGGGCACACTGCTCTGACAGATTAAGACTTCAGAATATGATATGCCCAGAGCCTTTATAATCCCGGGCACATTTATGTCATGACCATCTATGCTTAGATGAGGCTTATGGTTTTCACCACTTACCGATAACGGAACAATTGTGCCAAGAAAGCGAAAGGCGCCATGTGCGACAATACTGAGCGAAGGCTTGAAATCCTTTTTTAAGAGCTCAAACAAGATTTGGCGATCAGCCGGTTTATATCGATTGGCAACTTTTAAATTATCAGCATACATAAAGGGTCATACCATACTGAAAACAATCAGGAACATCTTTCACGAAAAAGGCAAAATAGAAGCGGGCCGAGTACGCTACCCTGAATAACTCCAATCCTCACGTGCGTGGGGTTGGAGATAACATCGGAAATTTTAACTCGCTGTGCAAAAACATTCAAATAGGAGGATAGTAGGTTCATAAGCTTATTACCTATGCCGAAGGAGGATAGTTTCAGCAGGAGGAGATCATGGTAAACACGATCAAATCTTTCGTGATGTTGAAATAAACAGTGTAGATTCGCAAATCCACTATCTCTAGATTGTAGCACATTGTAGAGCTGACATGTGTCACACGATCTTTTTTGAGAAACCCATGCTTAGCCGCATTAAGTAGGTTATTCTCTGTTAGGTGACGCATCAGCTTGTCTTTAATCAAGGTCTCTAGATCTTTGAGGCAGCTGGCACTATATTTATATGCCTTAAGTCGTCGAAAGACGTAGTTCAGTCGTGTTTGGGTATAGGTCGAATTTGTGATTTATTCCATAAAATAGGTAAGGTTGAACTTTCGAGAGCAAGATTTAAATATCTTATACAGAAGTTGCGGAAGAAAAAAGCGTACTTGGAGGTAATAAAACGATAACGGTTATTAGTGGAGCTAAGTGGTGGAGAAATTTATTTAGAATTTATATTCGGTTAGCACCGGCAAAGGCTCTGTCTAAGCAAATTAATAAATTACGAATGGCATACATTCAATCGACCGCATTGAGAGCATTTATTTATGGGAGATTTGGACAAGAGTTAACGAGAAATCTGTAGCAGAGACGGGCTTCGAGTCTTCTAACTCACAGAAATGTAACGTTTGCTAACTTACATATATCCGTATAAGCGAAACACTTAGAGAGAGACGTGCTTTATTTTCGAAGTTTCATTTCAAAACTTTCAGCAAAATGGCTTCTTTTCACAGCATATAAAAGTGGTAAGCAAAAGAGATACCCATGGAAGTAAAAAAAGATGTATAGTAACAGAAAGCTGCAATATTCGGCATAATGTACGGTCGTCTGTGAACGCGTTCCAAAACTTCATCAGATTTTGGTCCAAACGAGCTTCTCATTGAAGTTAGTATAAACAAAGAGAACCATGTAAGTATATCACAATTAACATGTGAATGCAGTAGATAA
The DNA here is from genome assembly GCA_017591395.1 of Schistocephalus solidus. Classification (NCBI taxonomy): domain Eukaryota; kingdom Metazoa; phylum Platyhelminthes; class Cestoda; order Diphyllobothriidea; family Diphyllobothriidae; genus Schistocephalus; species Schistocephalus solidus. Next base: position 47,887 of record WEDG01004247.1, read on the forward strand.
AATTGTGCCTCTAATTCAAAATCCACGAAGAGAAAAGTGTCTTTAAGTAGAACCTGGCAAAACATTTTCAATCTTATAGAAATTAAATGGTATAAAAGAACATATCTGTGCAGCCTTTACCGAATTTCAATGTGTATGAGGCGTTGATGCTTGCTTATTCAGCTAACTTCAACCTCAGTCTCGTATGGTCTATCGTTTTAAAAGTGGACTGTTTTGAAATACTGGGATCTATGAAGCTTGGCGGGGTCAAAAACACATGAAACGACTGTTGGATGGAGGAAATATTTCCTCTGCGAACTAGAACCCCAACAACTTTTTTTCAGATTTATCAAAGGCTATGCCCATTCCCTTAAAATATACTGAGCTATATACGGAACTTTAACATGATATGCATGAACATCTCATTTTGGTCTTTGCCCGTTCATATCTCCTAAGCATTCGACATCCTGTAGCTAAAGCAAGCCCACGGCCCTCCGGATCGACAGGAATTTCGATTCCAGCTGAATCTTCACCCGTTAACCCTGTTTCTGGTTTGAGGGAAATTGTGTCACCTCCACTTCTTTCTCATCCCAAGCAAACCATGCCGGCTATACCTGCCAAATCTACTAACCCTAAGAAAACTCCTAGTAAATCTAAATCTGTGGTTAATCCAGGCTTTAAGATCAGCAATGGCATTACCGATGGGAAACCTGCTTACCCGTCAGCATCTTCAACAGCTGCGAACGCTAACGTTAGCATCTTTCCCCAACCCAAAAATTGTCCGAAATCCACAAATATTTAACGCTTCTAATTATGCTACCAGTTTTTCGAAATCAATTATTCCTTTTTTTCAATGCACGTTTTTCCGCCAATTTTTGCTAACGTCCCTCAAAATCTCATTTCTATGCCACCTCCTATCTTTCAAACGCCACAATATAGCCTTCCCTTCCAAGGTTTTCATCCAAATATGCCGCTGTTCAATAATCTCAGTTCTCTTAACAGTAACATTTCAACAATTTGTAGACCAGAGCAATTTTGTTTCCCACCTTTCGTTTCTTCTTTCCAGTTTTTCTTCTCCGCCACCAAATTATCCTTTATAAATACTGATAAGCGTAACCTGCCGCTCAGGAATACGCTTAGCTTAGTTTTCACTCAATGCGAGGTCAGTTGTAAATAAGATGGCTGAGCTTAGAACAGTAGCCTTTGAGCTTGATCCAGATGTGCTGTGCATCACTGAATCCTGGGCTCACTCTCTTATTTCTGACTCGACGCTTGCTATAGATAATTTCAATTTGTACCGACAAGACCGCGCTGAAAAAAACGTGGCGGTGGTTGCCTCCTTTATATTAAGTCATCCTTTGTAAATTTCCCCTTTTTCATCTGAACATTTCGTCTTTTTCTGAAATGTATGCTTTGCTTCAGTCATCCTCCCGCACAATAAAAAAAGCGGTAATTGGCTGTGTCTATAATCCTCCGTGTTATTCTGGCAATGAAAGCGAGCTCTGTGAACTATTTGATAAAGTTGCAGACACTCAGTTTGATGTCAAAATAATCGTAGGTGATTTTAATCTGCCAGACATTGACTGGCAGGCCAAGTCCTCTCCGCCTAAACATCAGAAATTGGTCGATACTATTAACTTTACAAACATGTCCCAACTGGTCAGATCAGTTACTAGAAATGACAACATTTTTAGATTTAATTTTTACAAACGATGTTCACCCTCTCTTTATGAATTTCCATCATGATCTATTAACAAGTGATCATGCAATAATTCACTGTTGTTTTCCAATTCCCCTTCTTACAAAGCCTGAGGTTAAATGCAATAACCTCGACTTTGCTAGCAAAAACCATGAAACAGTAAATAATTTCGTAAGCACTCTAGATTGGCATAGCATATTCTCAATCAAAGATCTAAACTTTTTCCGTGAGCTATTGCAGAGCCTCACAGAAAAATCCAGGCTTTTATCCCGTTTAAGATTTTTAATTCACATTCAGCTTCTTCTACTGTTCCGCATTTTCTCCAGAAGAGACTTAAAAAATTACGAAAGCAACTTAAAGATTCATCTAAAAGCTCTTTGTCAGTTCATTTAAGGATTGCACAAATATTTGAATTAGCATCGAGAATAAGGCTCGCGCGAGATAAGCGTAGGGAGTCTCGAGCACTAAGTGATGCCAATTCATCCAAATCTGTTGCTCAAATCTTTCATGTTCGGTCATCGGCTAAGCGTCTGAATGTAACTCGCCCTTACTCGACTGTAACAGAAAATATGTTACAGATGATTTGGGCAAAGCAGAATTGTTAAACTCGTTTTTTGCCAACCACTTTACCACTGAAATTAGCCCCACTCCCACAATTCCTCTGCTTTCAAATTCGCTTCTAACAACTATTAATTTCTCGCCTTCATGTATTCAAAAAGAAAAAGCTCACCTAAAAAATTCACATTCAGTTGGAACTAATAACATTCCAAACTCACTTATTAAACAGTTAAGGGATTTTCCACCTTTACTAAGCAAATTATACTCAGTATTTCTCGAAAATGGTTTCTTCCCCGATTATTGGAAAACGTCTATTATAATACCAGTTTTTAAATCTGGTTCCCGCTCGGACATTCATAACTATCGCGGTGTTCATAAAACGCCCTCTCTTGCTAAACTCTTTCGAAAAACTAATTGCAAAACAAATCACGGATTTTTTTGCATAAGCAATAAAATTATCAACTTTTTCCCAACATGGCTTCTTACCGGACCGTTCTTGTGAAACCTGCCACATGTCTTTTTCTAAATCTACTAACCTCTCTTCGTAATGATCATCTATCTGTAGTAGTTATCTATTTTGATCTTAGTAAGGCATTCGATAAGGTGCTCATAAAACGACTTCTAGCTAAACTAGAAGCTATAGGATTCCGTAGTCCCCTTACTTGACTTTATTAGATCATACCTAAAATGATCGAAAAACAAAAAGTTTTTAGTAGGGTCCTCATACTCAAATGCTACCCCGATTGTTAGTGGTGTCCTTCAAGGTACCGTATTAGGTCCTTTTGTTGTTCTTACTGTATATAAATGATATTTCCTCGATAGTTAAACATTTTCAATCTTTTTATTTATGCTGATGATCTCAAATGCGTTTATTCCTTCTCTAACTCTACAACCGAACGGTGCCTAGAACAAATTCATTCAGACTTAGACGCTCTTTCGGCCTGGAGCTCCACATGGCTAATGGAGTTCTCACCTACTAAGTGTCGCTACATGAGTGTTGGGCCTGTAAGGCTGCCGCAACCTCTTATCTTTGAAGGTTGCCATATGATTGAATGTTCCTCCATCAAGGACTTGGGCTTAAGCTACACCAATAAATTAGATCTTTCGCCTCATGCCGATAGAAATATGGCCAAAGCTGCTCAGATTTGCGGCTTTATTTCTTATAATTTCTACCTTCCTGAAATTAAATTAAGACTTTATCGTATGTTTGTACTTCCCATTCTTGAATTTTGCTGTCCTATCTACGGTTTGATGAACGAATCTAGCCGTTCAAAAATTGAAAATGTTCAAAGAAATTTCACAAAAAAACTCATATATCCGACTCTTTTAACTACTTCCTACTCAACAAGATGCCAGCTAACGAAGCTAAAATTTCTTTTGGGTCAGGAGACTTGAAGCAGGCTTTTTGTCTCCTTTTTTTCGTCTTAATAATAGTTCAACTCTCCCAAATCTTTCTGTAATTACCCCTGTTAGTCTTCCTTATAACCTAAGAAATTCTGAACTAATTATACCTCCCCTGCATCCTCCACGTGTGAACGCTCTCTTCTTTGCTTCTAGGTATAGTTTTCTTTTGGAATAACTTGCCAATTGAAATTAGGTCGTTAACTAGTCTATCTGCATTCAAGCGAAGACTGCACATTTATCTTAACACTGATTCTTATTAACCTTTTTATTTTTCCCTCATCTTTTTCCCAGTAGCTTTCCGCATGACTCGGAGAAAGGACCATCGGGAATTTGAGTAACCCTCTTGAAACTATATTAACGCTACCTGGAGACGCCCATGAACTATAATGTCTCCTTATATCACCCGTCCTCCAAACGATGACGTCATTCGGACGTACACATTCGGTGGTCTACAGTCTTAAATGCTGTGGTTTCTTTGGATACTAACCATCATCAGAATTCAATTCTGGATCCTATGATGCTGAGGACTTAGTTCATTGACGCATTTTTCGTGAGATTCTGTTTCATACGCCTAAGTGATCAAGAACGAATCACCTCGACGTTTCATTATCTCATTCTGAAATGCTACTGCAGTATTACCCTATTCTACCACCTGACTATTTTTTTCCTAAGCAGTTTTTTTTTCTCCTACTCTTCTATTCGAAAAATGAAGGCCTATTGAACTCTGCCTCCATTTTTCATGGTAGGAGTTTTTTTCACTGCCTATTTTTTTCTAGTTCACCATTAATTTTTAAAAACATTGCTAACTGTTGACGTAGCAGGACAATTTATGAATTTGTACATTTTTATCTGCACACATTGTCATAACTTTATTTCGTTACTAATGTTTGCTTAGACAGTACCTTCCCGGTGCTAACCAAATATAAATTCTAAATATAAATTCTAAATTCTAAAAATTCTAAATTCTAAATAAATGCTCTGATTTCAACCCTCGTCTTTAATAAGTTTATTGAATATACTTCATTTATTTCGAAAAATTAGGCAACGTTTAATAGGGAAATTTATTTATATATTTCTGGGCTATCGCACCACCCTCAATAAAATGAATTAAAGTGACTTATGAGACCTCATTTTTAATTATCAATTGAAGTTTTTAAGGAAAACGTTCGTGTTTGGCGTTCTTATAGTAAAAAGCGTGATGACAGAGAAAACTGAATATTTGCAGCATTTGTCTGAACTTTAATATCTCCTATCGTATTTGTATTGCAGCTCTCGCTTTTACGTCTATTATATTGTATATTTTGAGGGTTACGGACTGAGCCCTTTTTGAGCATATTTACGCACAATCGAGTTTATAAATGCAGGTTTATAAAGGCGATATAAAATTTAGTTCAAAACTTTACATCAAACGTGTAGCGGTATGATACACATACATTTAAACCAATAAATAAATCGAATGGTTGGCTGAAGATAGTCCTGCAGGATGAGTTGTCGATTATCCAAAATTAAGCAGCTGTTTTATCTCTGACTACGGACTTCAGTAACAGTTCGAAAGATCAGACTAATAAAGCGATGATTCCGGTACACAAACGACCTTCGTCTTCTTCACTTATACACACACCTGGAATGTGGAAATTCACCTTCAGAAGTCTAACTGTCATTTGAACATATCAACGGTATCCGATGTCATTATTTTGCTTGGAAATTATTGGCGTGGTCGAGTCACTCGCTTACTGAAAGAAAATGTTCGTTGATCGAGGCATATACATTCGCGTTTAACGTTTTGTCGATGACCACGCAGGTGACTCATGTTTGTTAACTCAAAGAAAGCTTCGGATTGCAGCGAACAGGCACGTCCGTGAAACCAAAGTGCACCTCATTTGAAAGTTATTTCGAATTCCATCTACTTGGAGTTAACGAAGTTTTTGTCTCTACCTGAGTGTGTAAGACACTTTGGTTTGGAATAATTCTTGAGTGGATTGTCTAGTCTCTAACTGTGGGAGTTATCTTCTTGGACTTGACGATTCGGCGGCTATCCAAATATTTCATCACTGAGGATTAAACCTCGTCATGAACGTTATCCCTACGAGAAATACAAGCTTCAACGTCCACCTGCTTCCAAAATGCACATGTCAATGATGTGCTGATTTAGTCTGCTTTCAGTCAGGGAAGGAGAAGTCATAATAAATGCTGAGTCATTGCATGCTTCTTAGCAGTCTGACTGCTGAATATTATAGCAAACTAGACCTTTTATTTAGGAAGATTTATAAAGTAAATCCATTTGCATAGACTCCTGAAAAGGTATGGAAAACACAGACATTTAGAATTTAGCTACACGGAGAAAAAAATTAAGTGACACGTTCAGGATACGAACCTATGTCGAAGAAACATGTGGCAAAGCATATAACCACTGTGCTACATTCACACAAAAACTGTCAAAAAACTGTAAACAAACAGAAAAAGATTACAAAGACACATATTCTGTTTCTACTTCTCCTCCTGCGAAGCGGGCAAAAAGCCTGATAACACTAATGGAGGTCACCTAAGAGGGTGCAAAGTGCATGAAGTGTTTTAGTCTTCTACAGAAATTTCTATTAATGGAGAAAGAAATAAGTACCTTGGAGCAAGAAATAGCCGAGCTACAAGAGAAGGTTCATTGATCACCCTGCAAAAAAACAACCACACCAAAGAGAATTATATCAAAAGAAATTACGTTTGCAAAATTAAAGCTTCCTCAAGAATACTTATAATGAAAAATAATAATCGTTGTATTTAGTAGAGGTTTACAGGCATTATCAGATAAAATATTCAGTGAAATCAGGCTGGCAGTGACGAAAACTCCTGAATTTATATCATTTTAAATGTATTTCCAAGCTTTTTGTCATTCAGAAGAAAAAACTGCTGCCTGTGAGATGAAAGCAGTTCAGATCAGGGAAGGGCTAACACAAGTGCAGTCTGTTTGTAGTCTCTGTCTTTGTAAGGGAACCAGGATTCTGCTCCAGGCAAGAGTGCAACAGTGGGCGGTTGCTTGCTGTCAGCCAAAGAAGTCACCGGGTGCAGGCTGGAGAGATGGTGCCATTGCCCTCAAGGTAAGACCTGGGATCGGGTTCATATGCCACGCACTCCGTCGAGCTGGAAAACAGATTCTACCGTGTCAGCGCCCAGAATTCTTGGAAGCTGTTCTGAATGCAAAAAACTGGTAATATTTATCTTGAACAAAGAATAACTTCAAAGGGATTTTTACATTCTGTGGTAGTTTATTCCACATGGCTATGGCTTTACCCGAAAAGCATCGACAATACTTAACCGTACGAGCAAATGGAAGAAATAAAAAGACATTGCGATGACTGCTGCGCTGAGGGTGGGCAAGCTGCCCCACAGTGGAAGGGGATTTAATGTGCTACTTTTCAAAAGCTTAAACAGGAAAAAGAGTCCCTTTAAAGATCCATTAGCTTGTGGCCGAAGGAAGTTGGTGCACCGTCAACTGTCAGATTAACCCAGTCTACTATAGGTGCATTGAAATCTCCAGCAATAAGCACCTCCTGGTGACTTGCTACTTCCTTGACCAAATGGAGGAGGGACTCATCAGCTGCACTTGGAATGTTCGATGGTCTGTAGATCGTCAATAATTGTAGGTTCTGTGAACAATCCTTTTTAATCTTTATCCAGCGTAATTCATATTCAGGGAAGATGGAGTGTGCTCGTTCGACTGCCGAGATTCCTGTCCTAACATATACGGCCACTCCTCATCCCTTTCTATTTTCTCGGTCTTTTCGAAAAAGTTGGTATCCATCTATCGAAACCTCGCTATCCGCGATTTCGGCTTTGAGCCACGTTTCCGTAATGGCAACGATATCTGGGGTTCGGTCTGATACTAATGCTTTGAATTCATCTACTTTCGATAGGAGACTCTGAGCATTGGTATACAAACGTCTCAATTTAGACTGGGTAACTCCTCCCTATAGACTTCTTTGCATTTCGCGCGATTGAATACTAGAGTCTGTCATTGTTTTTCGAGATGAACTGGTGTCCATCCCGCCGACGCTGAGTTCCGATGAGTGGTCGTCATCCGAGTTCTGGAGCACCTTCTTTTTATTATTCAAGCTCTGTACAGTTGGGTACATCGTATTTAGTGTCCACCGTCTCGGCGAGAATCCCCCCTTGATTATGTACGGGGTCTGCCATATGAAAGACCTCTTTATCATTTTTATTTTCCCGTTCTTTATTTGGAGCCATTTTTCCCCCTGCTCGGTCCTCCTCTTCAGTTCTGCTCTCAGCATCGTCATTTTGTACCTTTCCTTGGGTTCGTAATCCGGCTGAAAAAACATATCCCTGTGTGAGATACGGAGAGCTGTTCTCCATTCTAGGAGGTGTAAAGCCTGAACGTCAATTTCACGAATGATTTTAAGAGGATTTGGTGATGATAGTTCATGTAAAAACTCCGCTTTTCCTAAACGGAATGCTTTGTGCACTGTTACGCATTCGAATATGAGTATTCTCGGAAAAGACTGAGGTCATGTTCTACCCTTTCCTTTGCAATCAGAGAAGTGGACTCGGGAACCCCTTTAATAACGAGATTGCGTTTTCGGTCGAAATGTATGTTTGGTGACTTTGAGTTCAGATTTGTTGTTAGAGCATCAGTATAAGGAAGAATGCTACTCTGATCGACGATGTAAATTTGCGTCATTATGAGCAACTATTCCTAAAGTTAATGGCAAACCCATTTTGGAAACTTTGCCAATTGGTCCTCCACTTGCTCCTGTATTACCAACAGAGGATTGCACTTGAGCATCTATCGGTAAGAATGAGCTTTTTCCACTTTTTTGTGAAAGCTTCTTGGCCCTTTTCGACTTCGAATTCTTCGTCATAGGTGCTTCAAATTCGACGTGCTTTTCAACTTCACCCTTTTTCGTATCATTCAGCGACGATGCCGCATATGTTTGTGTATCCAGCACATTTCTGCTTCTTTCTAAGCTCGATGACAGTAGTAAGGTGCATGAGCTGGTTTGATTTCCTTTTTGAAGCTCTGTAGACGCAATGTCTTTAAGCTCTACATGAGGTATTCTTGAGGAAGCAATATTTGCATACGCTATTTCTTTGGTTGGAATTCTCGTTGCTGCGGGTGTTTTTTCCGGGTGAACTTTGAACCTTCTCTTTGAGATCGGCCATTTCTTGTTTCAAGTTACTTTTCTCTTTCTCCATCAATAAGAATTTCTGCAAGAGATTTAAACACCCCATGCACTTTTCGTCCTCGTAGGTGACATTCATTAGTGTTCCCAGGCTTTTTGCCCGCTTGGCAGGAGGAGAGATGGTAACAGAATATCTGTCTTTGTCATCTTTTTTTGGATACAATTTTGTTTCCATAATTGTCGTGAGGATGTAGCGCAGTGGTTATGTTCGTCGCCACATAAATCTTCTACCTGGGTTCGGGACCCGCGCTGAGAATTTTTTTCCTCAGCACAGGTGAGTCCTGAGCGTCTGCGTTTTCCATACCTCTTATGACTGTATTCCAATGCATTTAATTTATAAATCCTCTTAAATAACTGGGCTAGGATGCAATAGTATTCAGCAGTCAGACTTCAACGCACCAGGAATTTTACTGGAGCACTGTTCAATCATCATGCCAAAAATCGACTTTTGATTATGTTTTTCTGCAAAAGACCTTGAAGGCACTTTTCACGCAACATGTCCCTTTCCCCACCAGAACACGTGAAGGACAAAGGGCTAACTGTCTTGACCTGGTTTTCACGAAAACATCGGGCAGCATTGACGAGATTATTTCAATGCCTCCGCTCGGTCGTAGTGATCATGTGGTGCTTATGTGATACTACTCCATATTCTCCGTTGCGCCTGCTATAGAGGAAAAACGGCGTAACGTTTGGCGAGGAAACTTTCATCAGATGCGAGCAGGTTTAACAGACATCAACTGGACCTCAATGTTTTCGAGCACCGTGAACGAAGATTGGGAGTCCTTCCGAAATGTTCTTCTGCAACTTATGGACAACCACTGCCCGCTAACGAGTGTCCATCACAGCAAGCGTCCTGGGTGGCTAGACAGCAACTTAAAAAGGGAAATAAACAGGAAGCACAAGTTGTGGAGAAAATATTGCGAGTCTAATCAAGTCGCCTATTTTAATAAGTATAAAACACAGAGAAACAAAATGAGAAGCCTTATTCTTAAAACGCGAAGAGAATTTGAGAAGACTTTGCTGCAAAAAGGCAACGCAGAATCAAAGTTAGTCTACAGTTACCTCCGTAGATGTACAAAGGAATAAACATCAAATACCACTGATTAAGACTGCCGTGGGCGTCGAAATTTCGAAAACAGAAAAAAGCCGAGTACTTTTTACAGTTCTACCGCTCAGTCTTCACTAAACGAGGCAAGGTTCCTTCGTCCCTCAGTGGATAACCCGCCGACTGCAAGCATTAGCCACATACTATTCTCAGAATTTCTGATCCAAAAGGAATTAAAAGAACTAAAGAGTCCAAAATCCCCAGGACCAGACGAGCTTCCACCCAAGCTTCTGAAAGAACTCGCCAATGAACTTTCCGCACCTCTGTCAGTGCTCTTTCAAAAGTCCTTTGACTCCGGAACACTTCCTTTCGATTGGAAGCTGGCACATATAACTCCCTTGTACAAAAGCGGTAGCCGGGCGTCAGTGACAAACTACAGGCCCATAAGCTTGACATGCATCCTTGGCAAGATTATGGAAAGGATCATCAATAGCGAATTGGTGAAATTCCTAGAGACTCATAATTTGTTATCAAGCTGTCAACACGGGTTCCGAAAAGGAAGATCATGCACAACGAATTTGCTGTATTCGCTCCAGAGGTGGATCCAAGCACTTGAAGATAGACACGCGGTTCACATTGCCTTCATTGACTTTCAAAAGGCCTTCGATACTGTGCCGCACGAGAGACTGCTGAACAAGCTAGAAAGAATTGGAATCAGAGGTAACCTCCTCAAAGAGATTGAAAACTTCCTCGTGGGTCGGCGCCAGGTTGTGTGCATCGGCCAAGAGAGGTCAAGTTCTGCTGCGGTCGAGAGTGGGGTTCCTCAGGGCTCAGCACTAGGGCCAATACAGTTTTTAATATACGTAAACGATTGTGAAGCAGCAATGTTTGCCGATGACATTAAAATCTGGAATGTAATCCAGAGCCCTGCTGACAAAGATAAACTGCAGATCAACCTAACTCGGTTGGAGGAGTGGTCGACTCATTGGCTTTTGCGGTTCAACGTCGATAAGTGTACAATACTTCGCTTAGGCAACCCATCTGGATCTGCTGAAAGTAGAAGTTACTTTCTCAACGGTGAAGCCTTTAAAAGACGTGGAAACCCAAAAAGGACCTTGGTGTGCTGACGACCACCACCTTAAAACCATCGTCTCACTGCTCCGAAAGTGGCGAAGAGCGCAATTTCGGTGTTGCATGCCATCAGACGAGCCTTTTTGGATTTCGATGAAGATCTTTTTCGCTAAGACTTTTGAACATTCATTAGGCCACATTTGGAATATGCTATGCACGCCTGGAAACCCTGGACAGTTCAAGATCAGAACTGCCTCGAAAGAGTACAGAGGAAAGCCACCAAAATGGTTAGAAGTCAAAGCTCCTTGCCATATCCAACCCACCTAATGAATCTTAATCTGTTCCCTTTGAGTTATAGGCAAATGCGTGGTGATCTCCTGCAGACATTCCGCATTGTGAAGGGATTGGATTGTTGCCTGGAATTCTCGGACTTCTTTGAATTTGCCACCACGACCCATCTCCGAGGTCACCCATTGAAACTGCGTGTCCAGCAGGCGAGACTGGATGTGCGCAAGTTCTCCTTCTCTGTCAGAGTGGTTAAACCATGGAATGCCCTCCCTGAAGACGTTGTGATGTCACCATCGCTGGAAAGCTTTAAAAGGAACCTTGACAGTTTTATGTTCCGCAACGAGCCTGAGCGATGAGGAATTTATCTTAACCCTCGAGAGTCGTGCACCACTTGTCATATTTTATGACCGCCTTTTTTACCTTTGCAACCCACATGGTTTCTCTGTATACCGCACTTAATTTTACGTTACAAATAGGGTACTCAAAGGCCCATGCCTATTTCCCTCAATAAATTGAATTGAATTCTAATAAGCATGCAACGACTCAGCCTTTGTTGCGACTTCTCCCTTCCTGATGAAAGCAGATTAGAGCAGCACACCGCTGGCGTAAATTTGGAAGCACGTGAACACTGAAGCTTGTATTTCTCGTAGGGATAATGTCCTGGACGTGGAATAATCCTCAGTGATGGAATATTTGGATAGCCGCAGAATCGTTAAGTCCAAGAAAATATTTCCCAAATTTAGAGACTGGACAATCCACTCAAGAGTTATTCCAAATCAACGTGTCTTCTACACTAAGGTAGAGACTAAAACTTCGTACACTCAAAGGAACTAATAATAGGTTTATTGATTTGGCACTGCTTGGGAGCCGTCAAAATCCTTAGAACACAGGAAAAAACCTAAAACACACTCCAATTTTCATTAACCACTTTTGCTTTGGTTTGTTTGTTTGCTTAAAAAGCAGTGTTCGAAATGAAGAGTTTGTTTTAAGTAAAAAAACATGTTTTCCAAGGTTCAGAAATAGCAAAATCTGAAGTTAAAAAAGCTATACAGAATCGGGATGAATGTTTCAGGTAAGAATGATTAGAGTCCAGATTAGTCTGTTATTGACGTTCGAGAGTTTTCATTCGACAGAGGTAGAAACGTCTGCGGTCGATTCGAAGGGATAAGTACTTCAAATCAGATGCGAGCGCCGTCTATTCCGGTGTGGGGTCAGCTGTAACGTGCCCGAGACGTACAAGCGAGCCCAGAAGGAAATG